>CAUDMG010003690.1:100-217789 GCA_958450375.1 Homarus gammarus | reverse complement strand
TCAGGTTAATTTATTGGGATGAAAATGATCCAGAATAGTGAAACGAATGATCTTGACACATTTATTAAATTTAATATTCCTTTAGAAAACAAAATCATCAAATACAAAAACCGGTTTTACTACTACGACCCGGTGTTGCTGCACACCATAGAGAACATGTCTTTCTTGCTTCTGTTTCTACTCATCACCTCCCTGCTGACCACCTGAGCTCGGATGTAGCCTTCCCTCCTCTCCTGGCTGTACACGTGACTGCTGGCCTCGCTCACTTGCTGTACACAACGCTCTATACTCTGGGTGTGCGAGGGCCAGGCAGGGACATGCATGGGGTTGTCCAGGAAAGCTCTGACTTGAACATTGGTGAGGCTGCAGGTAAGAGGGGGCTCACTGCCAGCCTGGATGTTATCCAGATCTATGAGATCAGTGAGGGTCTTGGCACCTAGATTGACTTCAGGAGTCTTCCTGACCCTGAAGGAATCGTCACCAACTGATTCGTCATGCCCAGATCCTCTCATAAGTCTCATATCCAAGATCTTTTTGACTGCCACTCTTCTCTCCTCCTCATCCTTACTGCAGAGCATTGTCTGCAGAACTGCCTCGGGATGAGCATACCAGGAAGATCTCCTCACAGTCTGCTCCACAATCTGAACAACCTTCCTTGGCTGACTCCTCAGGAGCTCAAGCTGGAAGAGAACATGCCTCGGACCTTCGGAGAACGATGACTTGACCTTGGTGTTGAACCAATTTGGCAAGTAGACACTCACGATGAATTGGACAATAAGTCTCAGGTTGTGAAGCTGGTTCCCTTTCAGTTTATGAGCGACCCAAATTCTGCAGAACCTGAGAGCCGTTGTGAGCCACCTAGAATGTGAGACTGGACCTATCTGCAGGTAAGCAAGTCTATCAGGCATGACCCCAGTTTTGATGGCATTGCAAATCATGTAACCATAGTACTGGTCAGTACTCAGGTCGTCAATGACAGTATGTGCAAGCTCAACGAGTGGAGGGCCAACTGTGATTTTTTCAAAGCTCGGATTTATTTCTAACTCAGTGGCAGAGTCCAGCATCTTGCCAAGAGGACCAGACCATCTGTTGTTTGAAAGAGTCTTGCCATCCAGCTCCTGGATCAGATGTCTGGGTGGCAACTCGTTGGTGTGGAGGTCACAAACAATCCAGACCAGCTTCCTCCCAATCTTCCGCTTTATCCACTGTATGACCCCCCCTTGCCACCCTGTGTTCGTGTTGGTGCTGTCCCCTCCAATGGCCTGCAGGGTCTGGTCTACGTTCCTCTCTCTGAGCCAGTTCACAATGTTATCTGCCACTATCTCAGCTGGTTTCCTGATGTCATCTTTCTCTGGAGTGAAATGCTACAAATACTTCCCTCCTGGTTCACTGCAGCAGGAGTAGTGTTCCTCCTTCACCATGGCAGGGAACAACTTGTCAGAATCTCCAACTTTCATGAACACTTTAGTGTCATCCCTTCTCCCATCAAAGATCAAAAATTGATTCCATTTTCTCTTATCCCCTTATCAAACTCCTCTTCTAGGTTACTGACAAGTTTCTCCTGAGCTCTCCTTACTTTGTTATGATCTATCACCAGGTGAACATCATCAGGTGTTATCAAACCACCGTCAATCCAGGCAGCTGTTGCTATCTCTGCAGTTTCTCTGAGACCAGTGTGGTGTCGCATGCTGGCCAGAGCTATGCTCGGGATATCTTTCCTATTTCGAATCTTGTGCCTGGAAGGTTTGGGATCATTATTTTCTGGGTTAGGGACAAAGTCACCATTCTCCTGGTCAGCACTCGGATCAGCCATGGGGAAGTCATTAAACTCTGAATCAGCATGACTCCAATCATCGGCCTTTTTTACCTCACCCTGGGCCTTCTCAAGTCTCTTTTCCTCGGCAACTCTTCTCCTCTTCTGTCTCTCTGTGGCAGCCTCCTGTCTCTTGGACTCCGGAATATCTTGGCTAGAAATCATGAGAGCCCCTATACTGCCAGTCTTCTCTCTCTGTGCTTTGACAAATGCCAGTTCGATCACAGGAATCTTCAGTTCACGCTTGCAAATACAGGAGATGTGGGCCTCGGATTTACAGTCACGATCGCATCCAAACTCAGGACAGAGAACAATTGGGCACTTGCAAGTAATTAAGTCAAATAACTGGTCCAGTTGCTTGGCAAAGCTGTCCTTAACTGCAAGTTTTCCTCTCCCAAGAGAGATATCTCTTGCCTTTTCCCAACTGGCTAGCAGTCTCTCACTAATCTTCTTCTGACTTGTTATGACTGGAGGCTTGAACCGAGCGTTAGCCAGAGTGTACTGTGCCAAGACAGCTTTGGTCATATCACTGGCAATGTCTTTGTTTGTGTAAGTTCTTTGGTTCTTTTCACTGATTTGCCTGATTAAAACACCGTATCTCAAAGCATCTCTCAATGTAGGCAACTCCGACTTCAGGAGCTCTCTCCCAGACCCAAGATAGTGACTGAGATGGCTGGATTTTTGGTTCCTCGTCCTGACACAAGCAGCCATCGCAAATATTATCAACTTATAAATGCATCAGAATCTGAAACAGAAAAAAATATTGTTAGTTGGGTTGTTAAAGAATGAAGTCAGAAAGCAATGTTCACTATTTAATTGTAATGCACTAATGCAGCTGTACGTTAGATTTTCGATAAATTTCACGCTAAAATTTACCTAGCAAAAGGTTGCAAAATATTGAAACTGAAACTATTTTCTGTTTATATACACTAAAATCTACCAAAAAAGTGATGGGCCATTAGTTTTAGCTGATCTTCCCTCCTATGACACACCCTAATGCGCAAGTTTCTTTCTGCCTTTTGCCGCTGTCTACCCAGCAGTAATTGGGGACCTGGATGGTAAACGATTTGCGGATCGTGTTTTGGGGTAATGATTAGCCAGTGCAGTTGGAGAGTTGTCTTGTCTTAGAACATAAGAACATTAGAAAATAAGGAGTCTGCAATAGGCCGGTTGGCCTGTGCATGGCAGCTCCTGTCTAGAGTTACAGCCACTCTCTATCATCCATGAATCTATCTAGCCTCCTTTTAAAACATTCCAGCGTTCCAGCACTTACTACAAAGCTGCAAAGCTTGCTCCACTCGTCTACCACCCTATTTGTGAACCAGTTCCTTCCTATCTCCCTCCGAAACCTAAACTTATCCGACTTAAATCCGTTGCTTCGAGTCCTATCCTGCTCGGATATTATAAGAACTTTATCTATATCGCCTTTATTGATTCCTTTCACCCACTTTAATATCTCCCTGCACTCTTCGTCTTTTTAGGGAATGCAAGTTTAGTTTCTTTAATCTATCTTGATATGGAAGGTCTTCTTGGACTGTAACTTGACACTGGGTCACTCAGCTCGTTAACTCAGTGTGTGGTTATTGTGATGGCGACAGCTTCTACACCTTAAACAAATTCACGCCTAGGTGGCCCTTTGGCCGGCCTTCCTCGTTACACGAGGGAAATAATAATCATCATCATCATCATCATCATCATCTATTATTATTATCATTATTATTATTAATAAATTAGTTCATTAAGTAATATTTTAAAGTATCTTAAGGCACTTAACTTAAGAGACAATATGCGTGCTTAGGTTTTGGTACAACAGACAATATACTCGACAGCCAGCATTTTCTCAAATATACAGTTACAGTACCTACCCAGACACAGGCAAGCTGGCTTAACTAAATGTAACTGATCCTAACCAAACTAAACTCACCTAACCTAACCTAACCCAACTTAACCTAACCTAACCTACCCTAACCTACCCAGACATAGGCAAGTTAGCTTAACTAAATGTAACTAATCCTAACCTAACTACAACTTACCTAACCTAGCCTAGCCTAACCTAACCTAACCTAACCTAATCTAAGTAACCTAACCTAAACTAATATAATATAACCTAAACCTAAACTAACTTAAAGTAATGTAACGTTACCTAACCTAACTAAAACTTACCTAAGCTAACCTAACCTAACTAAAACTTCATCTCACACATCAGAACAGTAACCTAACCTAATCTAACTTAACCTAACCTAACCTAACCTAACCTAACCTAACCTTACCTAATAAACCACCTCATCTCACCTCACCTAACATTACACACATCATAACCTCACACACACACACACACACACACACACTCAGAATTTTTCAGACATGGTGTTCTACGAAGACGTCAAGGTGGCCCGATTGCACCCGGTTGAAGAAACCTGCCCAAAACTTCTAAACTCCATCGTCCTTAAAGAGTTTTTTTTAACTCTGAAGGGATCGAGGGAATAATCAAGGTGAAGGGTTGACCTAAAAATCACGTTCGCCGAATATGGCCAATTCCTTCAACTACCACAATTCACCGATATCCACTAGCGGGACAACTTGAAGCTGGGAGTGATCTCCCACCCCGAAATAGCATTTATGGACTCAGAAGAAATCAACAAACTTCTCAAGGGACAACTCTGCATCTAAAAAACTGTCAAAAACAACTGCCTTTGTAGGATACTATGAAACGTTACCCAAAGAGGCTCAACTGGCCTGGGGAGCCGTGCCAGTGAAGCCCTTCTGCAGACCCAAACGCTGCTATAAATGCCAGCGTTACGGACACACCACCACCAAGTGCAAGGCTCAGGAGGATGTGTGCTCCAAGTGTGGAAACACCGGGCATAGCTACACTTCCTGCCCCAACCAAGAGAAGAAATGCGTAACCTGTGGCGGCAAGTTATGTCCCACGTGGCTGGAGCAGTGCAAGATAGCGAGGATCCGCCAAGACAGGAAACTTACATACAAGGAGGCCCTCCTTGCTGTTCACTCCCAAGAAAAGAAAAACAAGAAACGAAGAAATAAGAAAAGAAGAAGAAAGAAGAAAAAAGAGAGAAAAAGGTAAGGCATAAAGAACCATGAAGGCCATGGTTACATGACAGGAAACAGCGAGTGAGCATAAACGGCACTTAGACCCATTGGAGCAACGTCACTAGTGGAGTTCCCCAAGGCTCGGTACTTGGACCATTATTATATATTATATACATAAACGACATAGATATCGGCATAGACAGCAACATCAGTAAATTTGCTGATGACACTAAAATAGGACGTGTTATTAAATCTGACGAGAACTCTGCAAAACTACAGGAAGATCAAAACAAATTTTTCGAATGGTCTGAAAAATGGCAGATGAAATTCAACTTGGACAAATGTAAAGTACTCAGTATAGGAGATGTAAACAGGGAAACCAGATACCAGATGAACAACGATGCCATAGAGAAATCCGACTGCGAGAGAGATTTAGGAGTAATGATAAGTAGGAACCTTAAGCCAAGTAAACAATGTGTTTTTGCTTGTAACAAGGCTAATAAAGTACTTGGGTTCATACAAAGGAGTGTTAGTTACAAGACCAGCGAGGTCATCCTAAAACTGTATCTTGCCCTTGTGAGACCACACCTGGATTACGCAGTTCAGTTCTGGTCACCGTATTACAGAATGGATATAGAATCCTTGGAAAGAATTCAGAGGAGAATGACAAGACTAATCCCGGGCATTAGGAACCTTGAGTATAGAGACAGGCTAAAGCATCTTAATTTGCACTCCCTCGAGAGACGGAGAGCGAGGGGCGACCTGATAGAGGTGTATAAATGGAAGTCAGGGCTAAACAAAGGGGACATTACGAAGGTACTCAAACTATCCAACCAGGAGCGAACTCGTAACAATGGTTTTTAATTAGACAAATTCAGATTTAGGCGCGAAATAGGTAAACACTGGTTTGGAAACAGAGTAGTGGATGAATGGAACAAGTTACCAAATATCATCATAAACTCGAATACACTGAATTGCTTCAAACATAGGTTGGATGTTTATATGATCAATAGGGGTTGGGTGTAAACGGGACTGCCCAGTATGGGCCAATAGGCTCGCTAAAGTTTCCTCCATTCTTATGTTCTTCTGTTCTTATGAAACCACAAGTTAACCAAGAATCTCAGCTCATCAGGATCACCTCCTCAGACTTCCTCAACACTTACGATCATGGACACGAGGAAGAGCAAGACCAAGACAATAGAGAGTGGATAACCCAAGAAAAGAAAAAGAAGAAGAGGAAGAGAAGATCTTTGTCTTTAACATAACCCGCCCATCAGTAACAAGAAATACCAAGAAAGAAGACAGAATAATCAAGTTACCCATCAACACTACCAGACAACCTGCCGCCACCAGTCTACTGTCGACTCCTGTCGTGAATTTGCCTCCACCAATCAGGGCTCTGCCCCACTACCCTGCAAGCTGTGTAAAGCCACGGCAATCTATCCTCTCCTTACTACAATCTCCCTTCCCTCACCACCTTTATCCTTCCGCTGAACCTCCTTCACCCCTGTCACTTGCCATTGATTGATTGGTTTTAACCTAACTTTACCTAACCTAACCTAACGTAACTTAATTAACCATCTCATCTCCAGTGCCGGATTTAGACCTGTGGAGGCCCCCCTAATTATAACTGCCCAAGAGGGTGGGGTGGCGAGTGAAGCGAGCCTAAACATCTGGGAGTTCCGGGGAACGCTGTAAGCCCCCGGGAAAATTATGAAATTTGAACACTTCTTTGGAGAATTTTGAAGCCATATGCAGTTATATTGAGGAAATTAGAACATTGAGAAATTTTTAATTAACTGTATATTTATTGATAGTGTACAAATTCCCAACACACACACACACACACACACACACACAAAAGTGAGACATGACTGGAGTCATTCATGTGGTTTCAAGTCGACAGCCCTGATATAGCTACTACCGCACATGTGAAAAATAAACATGAATTTAAAAAAATGAAAATAAAAATAATCCAAATGAGTAAACAAATAAATAAAATATTGTAATATGTAGAGGCCCCCAGATTGTGGAGTAGGGTGTGTCAATTTAGGGGGTGAACTGGCTAAATTGAAAATCGAGTAATTTGGTAGCAATTTATTGTAGTCTTTAAGCATGCAAAACAATATTCTGGCATAATTTTTTTTTATAATAAGTCCTACCTACATCAAATGGATTTTTAAATGTACATATTTGTGAATTTATAACATAACCAGCGTTTGCACACATGTTACTGTTTCAAGTTTCAAATTATTATATTTTATTATCCGTAGTCTATTTGAAAGTAACCAATGCCTTCATACTCTCTTTGCTTTGGTTTCTTGTCATCAGTAGTCTGCTTGCTATTTGTGCTTTGATGTAACCTTCTCGCCTCTCGTGGCTGTAAACATGGCCCGCTGCTTCTGTGACCATTTTCACACATCTCTCCACACTTTGAGTGTGGGAAGGCCACTTCGGCACCTGCATTGGAGTCTCTTTAAGGTTTCTCAATTCTTGGCAAGTTAGACTTGTTGTCAATGGTGGCTCTAAGACTTCCAAACTCAGGTCAACCAATTCTGACAATTTGGTGGCATTGACGTTTATTGGGGGAACTTTTCTTGAATGAAACGAACAGTCTCCCAACTGGTCGTCATCTATTAGCGTTCCTCTAATCTTTAGAATGACTTCTACAGCCTCGGTTCGGAGATTGGTACATTGACTGCAAAGCATTGCTTGCAAAACTGCTTCTGATCGAGCATACCAAGCGGACCTTCTTGCCACAGGTAACACGATGTCCCTCACTACCTTCCTCAGTGTTCTTACTAGCTGCAATTGAAACAAAAGGTGATTGGGCCCATCCACCCACATAGGATTAAGTTTCACACTAAACCACTGGGGAAGATAAACTCCAATAATAAATTCAACAATTAACCTCAAATTCTTCAGCACTTTGCCCTTCAATTCGTGTTTGGAAATCCAAATCCTGCAGAAACGAAGAGCTGTAGTTAACCAACGGCTGTGACTGACAGGTCCAATCTCCAAGAGAGCCAATGACTGAGGCACTTCTCCTGATCTTATTGCTTGGGCAATACGATAAGCATAGGATTGATCTGTGCTGAGATCTTTGATGACTCCTTCAGACAACGCCGGAAGAGGAGGGCCAACTTCGACCTTTGGAAAGGTTGTATTTATTTCTAGTTGTGTTGCTTCATCCAGCATGATGCCAAGGGGACCTGACCACTTGTTGTTGCTCTTTGTAGGACCATCAAGTTCCTGGATGAGATGACGAAGAGGTAGCTCGCCTGTATGTAAATCACATACAATCTGTTAGGTTCTGAATAATAAGTTCTATATACAGGAGAGAACACAAACACCTGTATAGTTTTGTAGGTTCGGTTTACTGGATAAGAGTATGTACACAAAGGGGAGCAGCACTCTCCCCGGCTAGACTCCTTGATCAACTGCTATAGGCGACGTATGGCAAGTGATACATTAGCAGCTTCCATACGTCGCCAGGCACATTAATTAAGCATGTGGGATATGGTAATAACATTGCCACACGCTGCTAGCTAGGCTGAATAAATAATACATAAATGGAGCACATACATAATATACATACATGATATATAATCCAGCATACATAATATACATACACCTCCCTCCCCCCCATACGCTCATAGCAAAGTCTTGAGCGGACCTTTTCTTTTGGATCCGTTCTGAGCGTCGAGGGACTTCATCACTGGGAAGGGTATGGGACTCAACACTGGTGGCGGGGCCAGCAGAAGGCATTGTTACGGGTCGGAGAAAACGGCGGTTCCTCCACCACACACGACCACTGGGTAGCCGCACCTGGTAGTCCCGTGACCTGCCGAGACCCATGACTACGCCTACTTTGTCCCAACGTAGGGAGGTCGGGTCCTGAACACGGACTTGGGTGCCGACACTCAACCTGGGGAGAGAACGGGCGTGGTCGTTGTAGCGGGCGGCGACGTCCTGAACACGTTCGGCGGCTCGGCGATCACAATCCTCTGTCTTGGCCTGCCACTCCTTGGAGAAGGATTGAGGGTGAGCAGGGACACAAGAACGGAGGGGTGTCCATACAAAACCTGGGCAGGGGAGCGTCCGGTGTAGTTAGGTGTGTTGCGGAGTTCAAGAAGACCCCTGTCGAAGGCCTCGCAGTCAATGTTCCCAGAAGGGGCCACCTTAAGGATGAGGTGCTTCAGGGATTTGACAGCAGCCTCAGCGTGGCCGTTGGACTGCGGGTAATGGGGCGATGACAACACATGCCGGACTCCCCATCGGTCAAGGAACACAGCAAAGTCCCGGCTTGTGAACTGAGGCCCTCCGTCGGTTCGCAGGCGTACAGGAACGCCCACGTCACGGAAGTAGTGGCGGAACTTGCTGATGGTGGCGGCAGACGTCGTGTCATTACCGCACTTGATGACAACCGGCCAACCAGAGAGACGGTCGACGATAACGAGGAAGGACTTTCCTGACACACAGAAAAAGTCGGCCGACACAGACTCAAAGGGGCGGGTGGGGTTGTCGTCACTCATAAAGGGTTCCTGCTGCTGGCTGGGTTGTAATACGTGGCGGGGCTTACACACCTGGACAGCATTGGAGATGTCGGGGTCGATGCCAGGCCGGAACACAGTCTGTCTTGCACGCCGTTTGGTGGCCTCGGCTCCACAGTGACTGTCGTGGAGGCGAGCCAAGGCGTGGTGACTTGAAGCAGCAGGGACAACTACCGAAGGAGAGGTGTCACTGGCCAGAGGTAGGGGTAGGGCGGCAGCAGGGTAGTTGCTGCTCACTTCGTGCACCCTGTTGGCGTGTTTTACCTCGAGAATCGGTGTTGGGAAGTCCTGGGAGATGATGGCCAACTCTTGGCAATGTCTGTAGGACAGCAAAGGAGTCGGGACGCCATTATGCACATCAATCCAGGCTTGACACGACCTGTTGCCAAAGGTGACGTGTGCATAGAGTGAACCTAGGGCCGGGGTCATCTGTGAACCGTCTGCCGTAAAGCGGAGATCCTTGGGGGGCGGTCCTAGATCACTTGGAGAGAGCCCCAAGCATTGCAAATGCTGGGGACCGATGACTGTAGCATCAGCGCCGGTGTCGGGCAACATCTGAAGACGGGATGACACACCGCCGTAGGTCACGATGACGCTGATGTACTGGGGGACTTTGGTCCTGGGACGCGGGGGGGAGCACACATTCCTAATGTGGCTCGAGCGTTGTCAGGAGTCGTCGTGCCTCTGATTGGAAGACTGTGGGCGGCCCTCTCTGGTGGAAGGGGGCTGAAGCTTCCGCCGACGCGGTCCCTTGGGTTTGTTGGAAGGGCAACACTTGTCATAGTGGCCCAGACGACCGCACACATTGCACTGGACGCGTTTGGCTGGGCACCGTACTGTGAGTGACCAGTGGCCCTTACGGTCACAACTGTTGCAGGTAGACTGAGCAGCTGGACACACCTGTGTTCCGTGCTGCTTACCACAGTTGTTGCAAAATAACCGGGCGTGGACGTGGTGGGCGAAGGCGTAGGAACAGACTTCTTGTCCTTCTTGTACCGGGACACAGCGCGTACAGCTGTAGGGGGAGCACGGATGGCAGAGGTGGCACACCTGGCAGCCTCATAGGAGCGACATATCGTCAACACATCCTGAAGAGAAGAGGAAGAGTCGAGGGAGGTGAGGCGTTGGACAAGTTCCTCGTCCTTAACACCCATCAGGATCACCTGCTTCAACTGGGTCTCCTCGCACTGCTGGTGGTGGCCTGGACATATATCTACCTCTTCCGAGGCTCTCTTAAGACGCACGTAAAAGGCATCAAAAGACTCACCCTCCAACTGTCTGCAGCTAAACAATTCCCTCCTGCGCAGAGCTTCATTCTGCTGTCCTTTGATGTGCCGTTGTAGAACGTCCAGTACCTCCTCTACAGACAGCGAAGAGGTTGGGGGTACCTGCAACGTATGTTCCAAGACACGCTGAATTTCCAAGGACAGGCACATGCGCAGCTGGATGAGTTGTTTAGGCTGTGACAAACTCTGGAGATCCACCATTGTAGAATAATCAGTCCACCGTCGCCGCCATTCACGAAAAGTCTGGAAAGTCTCATCAGGCTTCAAGATGGGCGGCGTTTGAGCTGCTGCTTTAGGTGGGGCTGGGGGGCGTGAGGGAAGCATGGATGAGGTATCTGAACCAGTCAGTACCGAGGCAGTGTTAGAGCCAGGGGCTTGGTTAACAGTGAGGCGAGATATCAAGGCTTCAAACCGTTCACTGTCTTCCAATCTCCGTTGGTTGTCTCGTTCTGCCTCTGCTTGCCTTCTGTGCTCATCCGCCAAACGTCTGTGGGCTTCATCCTCGCGTTTCTCATCTCTCATAAACTTCAGTAAAGCAATTATCTCTGGAGACAACGCTGAATATTGAGGTGAGGGACTGCGCGATGTGGGGGCTGGAGCGTCGTGGCCGGCCTGGTCATCCATCTCTGCGGGGCTATCACCCGCCTGACTCATCCAGACGCTGGGTCCACGGCTACGTAAGGCATGAGACATAACTACTTCATCTGTGTACTGTGTCTTAAATCAGTGTTGACCGGTCAGCCCGTCGTATCAACAAGATTTCAGACAAAAAAATTAATTAAATACACAGATAAGTAGATTATATATATAAAATATATATAAGGAAGCCGCGCGGTCAGCGAGTGTTAGTACATGTATGTGCGTGTCCCGGGTGGGTAGAGCGTCTCGCCCCAGCTGTGAGGGGGGGTGGAGGCGGCGCTGTGAGGGGGTGGAGGGAGAGGCGCGGCGACTCCCAGTCAGTCCAGTTAACCTCAGGACGCGGTCAGAGACGGGTGCACTGAACTCTACTCCTTACAAATGCCCAGAACGTGCCGTACACCTTGGGAATCCTTTAGAACAAGGTCACACATGAATGGCACGAAACACACAATGCACTAAACACTTCACAGAAAATCACTGTCACTGACACTGCTCAAAGTTGCTGAAATTCTTCGAGGAGAGGTGACGCGCGGGAGTTGACCCAAGCGAGAGTCCATAGCCGGCTTTCCACAAACTTTGCACTATCACTCGTAATTATCCAGTAAGATCGGATCACTGCGCCATGTTAGGTTCTGAATAATAAGTTCTATATACAGGAGAGAACACAAACACCTGTATAGTTTTGTAGGTTCGGTTTACTGGATAAGAGTATGTACACAAAGGGGAGCAGCACTCTCCCCGGCTAGACTCCTTGATCAACTGCTATAGGCGACGTATGGCAAGTGATACATTAGCAGCTTCCATACGTCGCCAGGCACATTAATTAAGCATGTGGGATATGGTAATAACATTGCCACACGCTGCTAGCTAGGCTGAATAAATAATACATAAATGGAGCACATACATAATATACATACATGATATATAATCCAGCATACATAATATACATACACAATCCAAACAAGTCTTCTTCCTAGTTTTTTCTCTAAATGCGTCATTACACCCCCCTGCCATCCGGTGTTCACTGCAGTTGAATCTCCACCAACAGCCTGCAGTGAACTGCCAAGTCCTCTCTCCTGAACCCAACATAAAATATGATCAGCAATGACCTCTGCATGTTTCTTCCCTTCTACTTCAGTTTCGGGAGCAAAGTGAAACAAAAACCGACCACCAGGCTCAGAACAGACAGAGTAGTGTTCTTCTTTGATGAGACCTGGAAACTTTCTGTTCATTCCCTCTACTTCTAGCAAAACTTTTGTGTCATCTATTCTTCCATCAAACAAAAGACAGGAGAGCCCTCCCTCGCTTAAATCTTTTTCATGCTGATCAGATATTTCCTTCATTATTTTTTCTTGTGCTCTTCTAATTATATTATGATCTATCACCAAAGATACATCCTCTCGGCTGATGAGGCCTGCATCTATCCAAGCGGCAGTTGCAATTTCTGCAGCCTCACGAAGTCCAGCATGGTGGCGAATACTAGCTAAAGCAATGTTTGAAATATTTCTTGTGTTGTATTTCATTTTCTTTGGTAAAGGTTCAGATGGCTCTTTGGAACTATCATCTGATGTTGCTTCCTGTTCATCAGAAGAACTATCAAAGAAGTGATAAACATCTTGACACAGCTCTTCCTCTCTTTGGATGGCTTCTTCACTCTTCATTTTCTTCTTTTGTTCCCTCTCTCGGATTTGTTCTCTCTTCTTGGCATTAGCAATCTGCTTCTTTGTTTCTGAATAATCTATTGAACCCATTTGCATACTTCCTTGGCCTTCTGCCTTTGTCCTCTGTGCCTTTATAAATTCAAGCTCTAAAACAGGGATCTTCTTTTCACGAGGACAACCACAATCAATGTGGGAATTATTTTCTCTCTTACCTGTGTGAGAACAGTTGGATTCAGAACATAATTGTATGGAGCACTTGCAGGTCAAAATGTCAAACAGAGTATCAAGTGTGTGCAGAAATTCATTTTTCCTGGCCAAGTTTCCTTTACCAAGTGATGTTTCAACTGCTTTGTGCCATAATTTCGTTAGTTTTAGCTCAATAGTTCGACACTGATTAATCACAGGTGGTTTGAATAGTGCATTAGCTTTTGTCCATTGATGCAGAAGAGGGACTATCATGTCATTTATGAGTTCTTTATCTGTATAGTTCCTTCTGTCCTTTGCATTTTTTTCTCGAAGGAGTAACCCTAATCTTAGCATGTCTCTCACTGTTGGAAGTTCTGATACAGGAAGCTCCTTCCCTTTACCAACTAGCAGGCTCAAGTGGGTTGACAACTGACTTCTTGTCTTCAATTTTGACATCTTCACACTATCTGACAAATAGAAAAATATTTCTATGTTTCATAATTCAATTGTTGTTTCAAAAAATATCAATTTGTTTATCAAAAATGCTGTAACAGAAATAACATAATAATTTCTTAGAACATAATGTTTTATACAATGATATAAGTAACTGCGACAATCAATATGCCCTACTTACAATAATTAAAATGTAGAATTCGTCTGGTAGAGTAGGTGCAAGTGCAATGAGAGCAAACCACCGTCTATGATATCTAGAAGGAGAGTGAGCCTTATCCTCACGCTTGGTACAAGTCAAAACAAGAACTGAACTGTCCCACATGGAGAGCCTGTTCATGTTCATGTTCTGACATGCATATTGTACACAAGCTATAGAACCATAAAATACTCCATAATCCATATGCTTACATGAGATTAGTTAATATCAAGTCTCATTAATTTGTTGAAATACTGATATTTGAAACTTTAAGGTATAATTGATGTAGGTGAGGGTTATTTCAATTCATTTTTGTTCGCTAATCTCAAGTTTAGACATAAAGAGGCACAATATTTTGACTACCAAATTTGATTTTTAACATGTTGACAAAATTGATACACCCTATTGTGGAGGCCCCCTGGGCAGCTGCCCACTTTGCCCACTCCTGAATCCGGCCCTGCTCATCTCACCTCACCTCACCAAACATTTCACATATCATGACTGTAACCTAACCTAACCTAACCTAACCTAACCTAATTTAACCACCTCACCTAATATTACAAACATCATAACCGTAACCTAACCTAACCTAACCTATCTTAACCACCTCACCTCACCTTACCTTTCCTCACCTCGCCTCACCTCACCTCACCATTCCTTACCTTACCTCACCTCACCTCACCTTACCTCACCACTTCTTACCTCACTTCACCTCACCACTCCTTACCTCACCTCACATCACTTCACCTCACCTCACTTCACCTCACCTGACCACTCCTTACCTCACCTCACCACTCCTTACCTCGCCACTCCTTACTTCACCTCACCTCACCTCACCTCTCGTCACCTCACCTCACCACTCCTTACCTCACCTCACATCACTTCACCTCACCTCACCTCACCTCACCACACCTCACCACTCCTTACCTCACCTCACCACTCCTTACCTCACCTCACCTCATCTCACCTCACCACTCCTTACCTCACCTCACCTCACCTCACCTCTCCTCACCTCACCACTCCTCACCTCATCACCTAACATTATAAACACCATAACCGTAATCTGGGGTACGACTCAAGTGCTAATGAATAAAATGTTCAAGGCAAGAAGGTGAAGCAGTAACATAGAGCCATTATTTACAACCACCTCCAGCTCTCATGTTGCACGGTTTGTTGCAGAGCATTATTGATAAAAGAGTTTTACTGGGTCACATACACACACACACACACACACCTCACACATATCACCCAGTTTTAGCCTCGGTTCCTAGATTACATTGATACAGGAAAGGTTTCTGTTGGTTTGGCTATGACCTCTCGATCTGTTTTCTTGAGTGTACAGTATACGTTAGGTTAGGCTAGGAAAGGTGTTTATTAATGCCTGTTTTCTCTTGTATTATTAATTCCCGTTTTCCCTTCTGCTATTAATTCCCGTTTTCTATTGTGTTGATTAATTCCCATTTTCTTATTACATACAGTATATTACAGTGAAAACGAATTGCAATTATTAGTGTTTTTTTTTTTCCATTCGCCCTAATCAGAGGTGGATCGAGGACATTTGATTGACACGCATAGACAACAAACTAAATTGGAAACCACACGTCAGTGAAGTTGTCAAATCCTCCAGTTTCCGTCTCCACCTCCTCCGCCGACTCAAGTCCCTCGGAGTTCCTGCACACGAGCTCCTCAGTGTTTACACAACATTCATACTTCCCAAGCTCACCTATGCCTCCCCCACCTGGTCTTCCTCCCTAAATGCCACACAACGTAAACACCTAGAAAAAGTGCAAAAGAGGGCATGCAAGATTATTCTCTCCCCTTCCTACTCCACATATCAAGAAGCGCTCAACACACTGACCCTTTCGACTCTCACTGACCATCACCACGACCTCATCTGCAAATTTGGTAAGAAGCTTCTACACCATCCCCGACACCGGCTCCTACTACCACCTGAGATCCCTTGTCCGAGAATTGCTGTTCGACACCACAACCGCATCCAGCCCATACGTGCACGAACTGATCGCTATAAGAACAGCCCAGTCCCAACCATTGTAAAAATTATCAATAACTTGTAATAAATCAGTGTATTCACTCCCAGTAAACACTGCTCCTTACACTGTCACTATGTTGAAATGAACTGTAGTCTGAGCTTTTCCCCATCTAAGTTATTATATGTCTTATTTGTGTCACTTATGTTACTTGTATATTATTTGTAATTCGTAACCCATTCCCCAAATATGTAACTGTATATTTTCAGCCTTCTGGCTGCCAAGCTCTTTCAATAAACCGTTAATTATTATTATTATTATTATTATTATTATATATTAAATGGAATCGTCACACAGTTTCTAATTAGTTCTGCACGTACTGTATATAGACAATACAGGTATACAGTTCAGCATGTATATACAATACAGGTTTACAATTCAGCATGAATATACAATACAGGTTTACAGTTCAGCATGTATATACAATACAGGTTTACAATTCAGCATGAATATACAATACAGGTTTACAGTTCAGCATGAATATACAATACAGGTTTACAGTTCAGCATGAATATACAATACAGGTTTACAGTTCAGCATGAATATACAATACAGGTTTACAGTTCAGCATGAATATACAATACAGGTTTACAGTTCAGCATGAATATACAATACAGGTTTACAGTTCAGCATGAATATACAATACAGGTTTACAGTTCAGCATGAATATACAATACAGGTTTACAGTTCAGCATGAATATACAATACAGGTTTACAGTTCAGCATGAATATACAATACAGGTTTACAGTTCAGCATGAATATACAATACAGGTATACAGTTCAGCATGAATATACAATACAGGTATACAGTTCAGCATGTATATACAATACAGGTATACAGTTCAGCATGTATATACAATACAGGTATACAGTTCAGCATGAATATACAATGCAGGTTTACAGTTCAGCATGAACAGTATTCAGACAATGCAGGTATACAGTTCAGCTTCCCGTAAATATAACATAATGTTCGTATACGCATTACAGTGATGTACTTTGTAACCTGAATCACCTATTTTGTAATCTGGATAAATAACAATAAAAATTTTTATACATTAGAGGAGGGAAAGTTAGACACCCATGATGTACCATAATTTCTGGGTTAGGTTAGGTTAAAGGGTAAGGTAAGGTAGGGTAGGACCATTAAGTTAGGTTAGGTTAGATTAGGTTAGGAAGATGGAAATTTACTTTCCATATATATTCCTGAACGTCACGTAGTTACAATTTTTCCCGTTATATTTTTATTGACTTCGAACACTTAAATCGTTTTAATAAATGTAACAACAAAAATATACAAAATTTTATTTAAATCAATTATTTAAATTTATTTTGTTATTTTCTGATAATTGGCAATATTTATTTTCGTGTATATGTACAGTACCTCGTAATCAAATGCGTACATAATACCCTTATTATATGCGGTTTTATTATACTATGTACGTTTTCATGCACTAATGTGTTTGTTTATGTAAGTATCCTCTGCAGTCCCGCTTCAGCCCCCAAGAGGTATGTGGCAACGGCCCGTCACGTGAAGCAATAATATTAAAATGCAAGGTAGGTAGATACCAGGTAGCCTCACTCCCATAGGCTCTACGCTAATGAAAATAAATTTGAAATTTTTATTTAAGTATTTTTGAAGGCTTATTATGGTATTAAGAGTTGGACAATAAATGTATGGAATGGAGATTTTTTGTTTTATTTTAATTGGAGTCACAGATTAAATATATAAACTAAATGTAAATATCTTTCTTGTGACGCTTGCGACCTATGGATTCAATCCAACGTCGCTGATTGGCTAGCGATGACATCACTTATTAAGCTCCGCCCACTTCGTTACATCAAACAGTAGAAGCGGGATATTTACAAGTGAAAGTGCAGTGTTTTTCTTTTATAAAAATGATTTATTGCGCTGTAGCCATCTGCTAGTATAATTTGATTAGAGAAAGAATCTATACAGATATAATACCACAATATTACAAACGCATGAAGTGACAAAAGGGGCGTGGTTTAGCGATTTCGAGAGTAGAGTTGCCAATTAGTGATTTCCTATGGCCTGCGTGAGGCTACCTGGAATCTACCTTCCTTGTAAGAAAGGGATGACGGTTGAATTGTCAGTTCCTTTCAGACGTTTATGGAATATAGACGTCATTGGCGCGAATTCAGCAGTAAGTTTTTCTTAAACTTACTGATAGGTAAATAATATCATCTAATTCGGTTTAGTGTTTTACCTGTAGCCTACTTGTAACTGTACCTGTACTTGTATCTGCACCTGTAAATATATCTGTAACCTGACCTTGTATCGCTGCTTGTACTTGTATTTGCACCTGTTCTTGTGTCTGCACCTGTACATGTGTCTCTACATGTACCTGTACTTGTATCTGTACCTGTACTTGTATCTATGCTTGTACTTGTATCTGTACCCATACTTGTATCTTTACCTGTACTTGTATTTTCACGTGTACATGTATCTGTACCTGTACTTGTATCTGTACCTGTACTTGTATCTGTACCTGTACTTGTATCTGTACCTGTACTTGTATCTGTACCTGTACTTGTATCTGTACCTGTACTTGTATCTGTAACTGTACTTGTATCTGTAACTGTACTTGTATGTGTACCTATACTTGTCCCTGTATTTATATCTGTACAAGTACTTGCATCTGTACCTATACTTGTACCTGTATTTATATCTGTACCTGTACTTGCATCTGTACCTACACTTGTATCTGTACCTGTATCTGTAACTGTACTTGTATCTGTACCTGTATTGTATCTGTACCTGTACGTGTATCTGTATTAATATATCTAAATGCACTTGTATCTGTACCTGTACTTGCATTTGTTCCTGTACTTGTATCTGTACCTGTATCTGTACCTGTACTTGTATCTGTACCTGTATCTGTTATTATATATCTACATGCACTTGTATCTGTACCTATACTTGCATCTGTACCTGTACTTGTATCTGTACCTGTACCTGTACTTTTATCTGTACATGTATTGTATCTGTACCTGTACTTGTATCTGCGCTTTTACTTGTATCTTTCTCTGTACTTGCATCTGAACCTGTGATTGTATATGTATCTCTACTTGTGTCTGCTGGGGTATTTGAATCTGTACCTGTACGGGAATCTTTACTTGTAATTGTATCTGTAAATGAACTTGTATCTGAACGTGTACCTTTGCTTGTATCTGTACCTGCACTTACATCTGTACCTGTACGGGAATATTTACTTGTACTTGCATCTGTATCTGTACTTGTATTTTTACTTGAACTTGTATCTGTACCTGTACTTGTATCTGTATTTGTACTTGGATCTGTTCCTGTACTTGTATCTATATCTGTCCTAGATTTTCTACTTTTAGTAGTGGGCCAGCGAGGCGTGGGTGTGGTGGAGTGTCCTCCCTGATCTAAAGTGTTATTGGAGGGGACATATTCAGAGTGTGGGAGTGGGAATTTCACAGTGTGTCGGTAAATATCGGATGTCACCCTAAGCATTGTCATCGAAGGTTCTTCTCATCCCTTACGACATTTATCCCAAATATTCCGTGTGCTCACCGGCGATCACCAAGCGAGTTGTGAGCACTTGTACATGTGTTTGTACATGTACCTGTACTTGTATCTGTACCTGTACTTGTACCTATCCTTGTACGTGTGTCTGTACCCATACTTGTATCTGTACCTGTACTTGTACCTATCCTTGTACGTGTGTCTGTACCCATACTTGTATCTTTACCTGTATTTGTATTTTCACGTGTACATATATATGTGCTTGTACTTGTATCTGTACCTGTAATTGTGTTCTGACCTCACTAGGGGAAAGGTGACGGCAGGGTTAGCTCCCGAGGGATAATTATCAGATATGGCCAGTGCTATGTGTGGTCTGGGGTGTGCGAGTTTGTTGGCCAAGCTGGAGAGGGTCACGTTGGAGAACCTGAAATTAAAGGAAGAGATGGCGAGGATGAAGGAAGAGGCGAGACAAGGAAAGCCCGTGTCTGACGATAACTCAGACGAGTGGAAGGTTGTGAGGAGAGGGAAGACCAAACTGGTGATGAAAAAACACACCAAGGATACGTCAACAACGACATCAACAGCTAAGTGTACCAACTCGTTCAGTCCCTTGTTAGACGAATTGGACGTTAGTACAGTCAGGGACAGGGCTGACAAGAAAGGTATAAAAATTTTAATTGTTGGTGACTCACAGGTAAGGTACTTGGACAGTACTTTTTGTGGTAAAAACAAAAAAAGGATGAGGGTGTGTTTGCCAGGAGCTGGGGTGGGGGATATAAATGACAGGATGGACAATATCTTGTCTGTTAATGGGAACAAACCCATTATCTGCCTCAGTGCAGGAGGCAATGATATTGGCCGTTGTAGGAGCGAGGAGCTTCTTGATAAGTTCAATGCAGCTATAGATCGTATTAGGACTAGGGGAGGGATCCCTATCACATGCTGTGTCCTGCCTAGAAGGAGAGTTGGCAGTGAATGTTTGTCAAGGGCGGTTGGTGTCAACGACCGTCTTGACAGATATTTCAAGTCAATATCAGTCCCATTCATTGACAACTGGGACAACTTCTACGGCAGAAGGGACCTTTATGCTAGGGATGGGGTGGCAACCCTGGCTGGGTCTCTCGAGAAGTTAAAACCTAAACGCGGTAAAGAGAGGACTCAGAACACGCCTAACTTAAATGTCTACTACGCGAACAGTAGAAGTATGAGAAACAAAATGGATGATATTAGGGTCTTGGTATGTACCGAAAAAATCGATTTAATAGCATTCATTGAAACATGGATCAACCTAAACTCACGTGAGTTACCGGTCGAATACCAAATTGCGGGTTACAAATTGTTCCATACCGATAGGCAGACCAGGAAAGGAGGCGGAGTAGCAATCTATATCAGGAATAATCTGAAGTGTGAAATAAATAAGGAAATAAAAACTGAGCAGAATACAAGAACAATTTGGATAGAATTAATCGACAGTAGGGAAAATTAATCATAGGAGTAATATATAGACCTCCTAATCTTGATAGAGTTAATGAGCGACTTATCTGGGATGAAATGCGCAGGGCTTCCATACACAACAAAGTCTGTATAGTAGGCGATTTTAACCTTGGCCAAATAGATTGGACTGACCTTACGGGTAACTCAGTATCAGAGGATTTCCGCGAAACGAACCAGGACTGTTTCCTAAGTCAACATATAACCAAACCCACCCGGGGTAATAATATACTCGATTTAGTTCTGTTGCACAGAGAAAACCTCATTAGCAATGTCGAGGTAGGGAACGAACTTGCAAACAGAGATCACAAAGAAATTAGATTCCAGTTAGATTTTCAGGTCAGACGTAAGGAAAACTCCATTAAAGTCCCAGATTTCAGAAGGACAAACTTTGACAGTTTAAAGAGGCAGCTGAGAGAGGGGATGTCGCGCTTGGACGTGAATCTGACAGATGACACCGACCTGATAACGAGATCTGAGATTGTCGAGTTCCACGACAATTTAAATAATGAGTTACTTAATGCACAAAGGCAGAACATACCATACAAAAAACTCAGATCAGACAACAATGACCCTAAATGGATAAATAATTATTTAAAGAACATTACTGGCCAAAGGAAGGCTATAGGTAAAAGGATAAACCGTGGCGAAATTTACCTCTGGGAGTATTATAAGGTATTGGCCGGTAGGGTTAAGACCGAGATAAGAAAAGCAAAGAGGAATAATGAACTGAAGATAGCAAGGGGGGCGAAGACAAACCCCAAAGGATTCTACCAAATGTAACAAACTAAAACACGAGATAAGATTGGACCAATACAGTCAGATACCGGCGAGCTAACTGATAACGACGGAGAAATGAGCAATAATCTGAATAAATATTTTTCAACAGTTTTCACCACCGAAAATTTAATCATGATACCCGAGGCTCCGACTCTATTCAGAGACAGTGAAGAAACCAAATTAAGCGAGATAGTAGTGACTAGTAACGATGTTAATAAGCAAATAGACAAACTGAAGCCTAATAAGTCACCTGGTCCCGATGAGATATTTGCCAGAGTATTAAAGGAATGCAAGAAAGAGCTTAGTATGCCCTTAGCAAAGTTGTTTAACATGTCATTAAAAACAGGTGTAGTACCAGAATCCTGGAGGATAGCGAATGTAATACCGATTTTCAAGAAGGGGGATAGATCACTATCCTCTAACTACCGCCCAATCAGTCTAACATTAATAGTAGGCAAATTACTAGAATCAATCATTTCAAACTCTATTCGAAACCACCTGGAGAAGTACAAGTTGATCAATGATTCCCAACATAGCTTCACAAGCAGGCGTTCATGTCTAACTAGTCTATTAACATTCTTTTCATTAGTTTTCGAATCGGTGGACGAGGGGCACAATTATGATGTGGTATATCTCGACTAATTAGAAAGGTAGATGTGCATGGCATCAAAGGTAATTTCTTTAAATGGATTAGGGCGTGGTTGCGGGACAGGAAACAGCTAGTGAGCATAAACGGCACTAAATCGCATTGGAGCAACGTCACTAATGGAGTTCCCCAAGGCTCAGTACCTGGACCATTATTATTTATTATATACATAAACGACACAGATATCGGTATAGACAGCAACATAAGTAAATTTGCTGATGATACTAAAATAGGACGTGTAATTAAATCTGACGAGGACTCTGCAAAACAACAGGAAGATCTAAATAAATTTTTCGATTGTTCGGAAAAATGGCAGATGGAATTCAATGTGGACAAATGTAAAGTACTCAGTATAGCAAATGTAAACAGGGAAACCAGTTACCAGATGAACAACGATGCCATTGTGGAATCCGACTGCGAGAGAGATTTAGGAGTAATGATAAGTAGGAATCTTAAGCCAAGTAAACAATGTGTTTTTGCTCGTAACAAGGCTAATAAAGTACTTGGGTTCATACAAAGGAGTGTTAGTTACAAGACTAGCGAGGTCATCTTAAAATTATATCTAGCGCTTGTGAGACCTCACTTGGATTACGCAGTTCAGTTCTGGTCACCGTATTACAGAATGGATATAGAATCCTTGGAAAGAATCCAGAGGAGAATGACAAGACTAATCCCGGGCATTAGGAACCTTGAGTACAGAGACAGGTTAAAGCATCTTAATTTGCACTCCCTCGAGAGACGTAGAGCAAGGGGCGACATGATAGAGGTGTATAAATGGAAGTCAGGGTTAAACAAAGGGGACATTACAAAGGTACTCAAACTATCCAACCAGGAGCGAACTCGTAACAATGGTTTTTAATTAGACAAATTTAGATTTCGGCGTGAAATTGGTAAACACTGGTTTGGAAACAGAGTAGTGGATGAATGGAACAAGTTACCAAATATCATCATTAACTCGAATATGCTGGATGGCTTCAAACATAGGTTGGATGCTTATATGAGCAATAGGGGTTGGGTATAAACGGCACTGCCCAGTATGGGTCAATAGGCCCGCTGCCGTTTCCTCCATTCTTATGTTCTTATGTTCTTATCTGTACATGTACCTGTGCTTGTAGCTTTACCTGTACTTGTATCTGTACCTGTACTTGTGTCTGCATCTGTACATGTAGCTGCACCTGCAATTGTATCTCTACCGGTGCTTGTATCAGTACCTATACTTGTCTCAGTACCTGTACATGTATCTGTACCTGGACTGGTATCTGTGCCTGTGCTTGTGTCTGCACCTGTACATGTACCTGTACTTGTACTTGTATCTGTACCTGTATTTGTATCTGTACCTGTACTTGTATCTGTACCTGTATTTGTATCTGTACCTGTACTTGTATCTGTACCTGTACTGGTATTTGTACCTGTATTTGTATCTGTACCTGTACTTGTATCTGTACCTGTACTTGTATCTGTACCTGTACTTGTATCTGTACCTGTACTTGTATCTGTACCTGTACTTGTATCTGTACCTGTACTGGTATTTGTACCTGTATTTGTATCTGTACCTGTACTTATATCTGTACTTGTATGTGAACCTATACTTATATTAGATATAAGTACATGTATCTGACAAGTACTTGTCTCGGTACCTGTACTTATAACTGTACCGGTAATTGGATCTGTACAGTCGTGAATAGAAGTCCTGTCACCCCTTCTGCTGCTCCACGAACCCTGAGATTCAGACTCATGAATCGGAAGCATTTATGGGCAGAATAATGCACCAGTGTCTACTGCTTCGGGTTCATGAGTCTGAATCTCTTGGTTCACGGAACAGCACAAGGGGCGACAGGACTTCTGTTCATGACTGCACCTGTAATTGCATCTGCCTCTGTACTTGTATCTTTACTTGTACTTGTATCTATACCAGTCCGGGAATTTCTATTTGTGGTTGTATCTGTGCCTGTACTTGTACCTGCACCTGTACTTTTATCTGCACCTATGCATGAATCTGTACCTGTGCTTGTATCTGTAACTGTACTTGTGTTTGTGCCTGTACTTGAATCTGTACCTGTACTTTTATCTGTACCAGTACTTGTGTCTTAACCTGTTCTTGTATCTGTATTTGTATCTATTCCTGTACTTTTATCTGAAACTCTATCTGTATTTGCACTTGTATCTGTATTTAAGTCTGTACCTGTACTTGTATTTTTAACTGTACCTGTATCTGTACCAATACGAGAATCTCTACTTGTTCTTGTATCTGTACCAATACGTGTATCTGTATTTATATCTGTACACGTACTTGGATCTGTACCTATACTTGTATCTGTAACTGTAATTGCATCTGCCTCTGTACTTGTATCTGTACCTAT
Source organism: Homarus gammarus (assembly GCA_958450375.1). Classification (NCBI taxonomy): domain Eukaryota; kingdom Metazoa; phylum Arthropoda; class Malacostraca; order Decapoda; family Nephropidae; genus Homarus; species Homarus gammarus. Next base: position 193,114 of record CAUDMG010003690.1, on the reverse strand, counting down.
ACTTGTATCTGTACCTGTACTTGTATCTGTACCTGTGCTTGTATCTGCACCTGTACTTGTATCTGTACCTGTACTTGTATCTGTATTTGTGTCTGCACCTATACTTTTATCTGCACCTGTACTTTTATCTGTACTTGTACTTGTATCTGTACCTGTACTTGTATCTGTACCTGCACTTGTATTTGTACCTGTAATTGAATCTGTACCTGTACTTGTATCTGTACCTGTACTTGTATTTGTACGTGTACTTGCATCTGTACCTGTACTTGTATCTGTACCTGTATTTGTATTTGTACTTATATTTGTATCTGTACCTGTACTCGTATCTGTACCTGTACTTGTATCTGTATTTATATCTGTACCTATACTTATATCTGCACCTGTACTTGTATCTGTACCTGTACTTGTATCTGTACCTGTACTTGTATCTGTACCTGCACTTGTATTTGTACCTGTAATTGAATCTGTACCTGTACTTGTATCTGTACCTGTACTTGTATTTGTACTTGTACTTGCATCTGTACCTGTACTTGTATCTGTACCTGCACTTGTATTTGTACCCATACAAAAGTCCCGACTTGTACTTGTACCTGTATTTATATCTGTACGTATACTTATATCTGCACCTGTGCTTGTATCTGTACCTGTAATTGAATATGTTCCTGTACTTGTATCTGTACTTGTATTTGTACTTGTACTTGTATCTGTACATGTACTTGTACTTGTATCTGTACCTGCACTTGTATCTGTACCTGCACTTGTATCTGTACCTGTAATTGAATCTGTACCTGTACTTGTATCTGTACTTGTATTTGTACTTGTACTTGTATCTGTACATGTACTTGTACTTGTACTTGTATCTGTACATGTACTTGTATCTGTACCTGCCCTTGTATTTGTACCTGTAATTGAATATGTACCTGTACTTGTATCTGTACCAGTACTTGTATTTGTACCTGTAATTGAATCTGTACCTGTACTTGTATCTGTACCTGTATTTGTACTTGTACTTGTACCTGTACCTGTACTTGTATTTGTACTTGTACTTGCATCTGTACCTATACTTTTATCTTTATTTATAACTGTACGTATACTTATATCTGCACCTGTACTTTTATCTGTACCTGTACTTGTATCTCTACGTGTACTTGTACTTGTATTTTTACCTATGCTTGTATCTGTACCTGTACTTGTATCTGTACCTGTACTTGTATTTGTACCTGTACTTGAATCTGTACCTGTACTTGTATCTGTACCTGTACTTGTATCTGTATTTATGTCTGTACGTATACTTATATCTGCACCTGTACTTTTATCTGTACCTGTTCTTTTATCTGTACCTGTACTTGTATCTGTATTTATATATGTACATGCACTTGTATCTGTACTTGTACTTGCATCTGTTCCTGTACTTGTATCTGTACCTGTACTTGTATCTGCACCTGTACTCGCATCTGTTCCTGTACTTGTGTCTGTACCTGTATTTGTATCTGTACCTGTACTTGTATCTGTATTTATATATCTACATGCACTTGCATCTGTACCTGTACTTGTATCTGTACCTATACTTGCATCTGTACCTGTACCTGTACCTGTACTTGTATCTGCGCTTTTACTCGTATCTTTATCTGCACTTGTATCTGAACCTGTGCTTGTATATGTATCTCTACTTGTGTCTGCTGGGGTACTTGAATCTGTACCTGTAAGGGAATCTTTACTTGTACTTGTATCTGTACATGTACTTGTATCTGACCGTGTACCTTTGCTTGTATCTGTACCTGTACTTACATCTGTTCCTGTACGGGAATATTTACTTGTACTTGCATCTGTATCTGACCTTGTATTTTTACCTGAACATGTATCTATGCCTTTACTTGTATCTGTATTTGTACTTGTATCTGTTCCTATACTTGTATCTGTACCTATAATTGTATCTGTATCCGTACTTGTATCTGAACCTATACTTATATGAGATATACGTACATGTATCTGACATGTACTTGTCTCGGTACCTGTACTTGTATCTATACCTTTCCTAGATTTTCTACTTGTAGTAGTGGGCCAGCGAGGCGTGGGTGTGGTGGAGTATCCTCCCTGATCTAAAGTGTTATTGGAGGGGACATATTCAGAGTGTGGGAGTGGGAATTTCACAGTGTGTCGGTAAATATCGGATGTCACCCTAAGCATTGTCATCGAAGGTTCTTCTCATCCCTTACGACATTAAACGCAAATATTCCTTGTGCTCACCGGCGATCACCAAGCGATTTGTGAGTATCTGGCGGGACGGCTAGAGCAGGTGCCAGGAGCCAGTGCCAGTGTCGATAGGCCTACTTTGGCAGGGGTGGCATCGAGACTCTCTCCCCTATGGGGCCAAGTGTTCTACGCTTGCGGTCGCCTCCCCAAGTAAGGGCCACTTCATGTAGTGACAGCCGACCAAGTGAGTATATATAACTAATATTACATCAATACATCAGTGCGACCATAGAAATAGTGGTTATTTGTGCCAAGGATATATAAACAAGTGTTAGGTGTGACAATTCTTGCTCCCAGTGTATCATTCTGATGTGTGGATTGTCGCCCACAGAGGGGTGGCCTTTACATCCACGAGCGCACGTATGCCCCTATTACCCGGACACAGCAGTCCAGCCTGTCACCTTTCCCCCCCCGTTTCTCATAAGAACAAGTTTCTTCTTCTGTATGGGAACAAAGCAGATATCGGAGGTGGACGTAACTGTCGCCCGAGGTGCGGAACACTATGACGGGTAACAGACATTGCTGCATCTGTGCTAGCCAGAACCAAAATTACACTAGCTGTGATTGTGCAAGAAACACCGGGCCATGTGTGGTTTGCAGAAAGGGAAACAATTGACGGAACCCACATGGCAGGGAGCCGACACAGGAGGTGTTACGAGTTGGGGATTTAGAATATAGTTAAAAGTCTACCCAGATCCCAACAGGCAACAACAAAAAAAAAAACAAAGACAATCGGACTATAAAAGGGTAGACAAAGGATGCGAGTTTTCGTTGTGTATAATAAAGTACCATGAATTCCTTAACAAAATAATCAGCTTCCTATAAATTACCCTTAACCATACTTAACCTAAACATTAACAGTATATACATATTAATACAACATAAAACAATCGTGAAGCAAGGTGGAGTTGGGAGAGGCAATACAAGATTACAAATACTTAAGTGAGGAGCTGAGATGGCTGACGAGTAAGGCTGAGTATTGTAGAATACGGTAGGTAGTCACTGTGCTAGGTTTAGAGGATAGGTGATCCTGTGGTCACTTCCCAGAGTGTAGTGCACTCTCCTCGAACTCGAGCTGACAAAGAAGACTTGGAGGAAGTGACGCAACAACCAGGATATGGAGAAGGGAAACCCCGGAGTGGTAACTAAGACGAGTCACACTCGTGTCTCGTCCCTAGATGGCGTTGCTCGTGGTGCTGGGTAGGTAGATCAGGACAATAGATGGCGTGGTTCGTAGTGCTGGGTAGGTAGATCATGACAATTGGTGGAGGGGTTCATAACAGGAGGCCACAGTGGATATCGCCGGGACCCAACCGTCCTATGATATCCAAAATGATAGCAGTGAGTCTACTCAACCTGAAAATGTAGTACTAATAAACGCTGCTCCAATAGTTGCAGATGTCCACGAGGTGAATGAAAGACAGCCACCACAGTGGAATGGCATATCGATGGAAAATGCGGACATATGGGTTAAAGAAACTTACTCAGAAATTGTCAGGTGGTCGCCAGCTAACCTGTTTGAACCACCCAAGTGTACGGCCACCAAAGAAATGATTCAGGAGATGATTCGCCTCATAATTGAGTGCACTCAGGACTGCTTCCTTGCCCCTTTAGATCTTCAAATACTGGTAATAATACCACATCTATCCTGTCAGAGGACACACACAAAGACTAAGCGCAAAGAAAATGCGGCAGCAATGAAGAGAAGATTGACAATGTGGCAGAATGGGGCCCTTGATGATCTCCTATGTGAAGCAAGAACACTGCAGGAGAGACTGAAATTTATAGAATACGGAAAGCAAAACACCGATGACGTTGCAAGAAAGTTTGGAAACAAAATGCGTGTGGGAAAAGTGTATTTGGCGGTAAGATCTCTCACAGAAGAATCCTCCGGTGGGGTTCTGCCAATAAACAGAGAGACATTAAAACAACTGAAAGAAAAACATCCCCCTGCAAGTGAAGACGAAGGCATCAGGATCCAGGGTGACTATATCCCACCTAATGCTGTCCTGTTCGAGAAAATTACAGGAGGGATGGTGTGGAAAAAGGCACTGAAGACTCAGGGAGGTGCCGGCCCTTCAGGTCTGGCTACAAACGGTTGGAGAGTCATCCTCAGCACTAACAAGTTTGGCCCCGTAGCAAGTGATCTCTGCACTGCCATTGCCGTCCTTGCAAGAAAGCTAACATTCTCGTGCTGCCAACACCTCCATGCTCTGACGGCCTGCCACCTCATTCCCCTGGATAAGAATCCAGGATGTAGGCCTATAGATGTGGGGGAAGTGCTGAGGCGGATCATCGGAAAATGCATAATGGAGGTGGTAAAGGATGATGTCATAGCAGCAGCAGGGAACCTGCAAATTGTGCTGGCCACCAGGCTGGAGGGGAAGCTGCCATTCACGCCATGAGAACGATATTTGAGCAGCGTGATTGTGAGGCCGTTCTCCTGGTGGACGCTTCAAACGCATTCAACATACTTAACCGCAAGGCTACACTGCATAACATCAAGATCAAGTGTCCAAGCTTTGCAATGTATGTTGAAAATTCCTATAGGAATCCATCAGACCTCTATATAGTAAACAACAAGGCTCTAAGAGGTGATACCATCATACAGTCAACTGAGGGAACAACGCAGGGGGACCCTGTTGCAATGTCAATGTACGCAATAGGCCTATCCTTGCTCCAACACACAATAAAATTTGAAACAACTGAGGTCAAGCAAGTGGCCTACGCTGACGACCTTACAGGAGCAGGAAAAGTGGAGGACATCAAAAAGTGGTGGGACCTGGTAACATCACGAGGTCTACAGATAGGGTATCACCCAAACGCCAGCAAGTCCTTCCTCATTGTGAAGCCAGAACATTATGAACGGGCAATGGAGGTGTTCGGTGGAAGTGAGGTCAAAATAACAATGGATGGCCAAAGACACCTTGGCGCAGTAATCGGCACGATAGACTTCAAGACCGAGTACGTAACAGGAAAGGTGAATGAGTGGGTTAGTGAAATCCAAGCTCTGTCTAAGATTGCTAACACAGAGCCACATGTGGCTTTTGCGGCATTCACACCATGGAGTCAAGCATCGCTGGAACTACCTGATGCGCACTATCCTTGATATCGGACCCCTCCTCCACCCTCTTGAAGAAGATATCAGCGTCAATTTCATTCCCAAATTAGTGAAACACCCTCACTTAACCCCAGCAGAAAGATCACTCCTTGCACTACCACCGAGACTGGGAGGAATGGGTTTTGACCAATCCAGAGGAGATTGCTGCCACCGAACAACAAAACTCAGTTAAGCTCACGGCAGCCCTCACGGACCACATAATTGCTCAGAATGCAACAGGGGAGGTGGATACCAGTGAAGTAAACAAGATTCGAAGGTCCATTACAGAACAACAGCACGGCCAAAGTGATAAGTTGCAGCAACTGTTGCTGCAAGTATCAAAGAATTTTAAAAAGAGTAGCTATAGCTATAGGGTAATTGTGTCTGTTAAAAAAAAATATAAATTATAAAATTCCAAAGGAAACTCAGATTTGTTTGGTTTGATATGCAACACACACTAAAAAAATTATTGTTTTTTCTAATGTACTGTAGTGTATATTGTTATGGTGATTCCAAAACTTTGATCCCTTTTTTTGGAGAAATTCATAGAACAAAAATTATAAGCCCTTTAAAATTTTAATGATCTCTATAAAAATGTTAACATACCCTACCTAACTTAACCTAACTGGAAACTGACGTAACTATCATAAAATAAAGTATACTGTCTTTCATATTTTAAAGGTTGGATTAAGGACAAATTCACTTAGGTTAATTTCTGGTTACAGTTAAGTAGTCAAGTCTGACATATTTCTGTTGTCATCATTAGAATGTACGTATATCACATTTATTGAAGATTCATAATTTCATTATCTTTGAATATCCAAGAATTGTAATATAAAAACAATTAACGGTAAAGGGAGTCATACATGTGATTACTTTCTACAATTATTACATCTAGCTGTAATTGAGTGGAGCATCAAGGTGAGTTAGGTAAGATACAAGAGTTTAAAGATGAAAATGTATTACAGTCTCTCCTCGACTTACGATGCTGTTCCGTCCCGACGACCAGGTCGTAATACCTGAAATATTGTTATTAAATATTATCATCAATGACTTCTTTTGGTATTAAACAATACAATTTGGTGCTAATTTTTTCCTCTTACATAAAGTAGCTTTACTGTATAGGGTGAAACATCTATCATGAAGTGATTGTTATTTGAACTTTACGGAGTCTGAAATTGTAAAAAAAACAAGACTAATGTTTTTGATCTACTCATAATCAATTTGGTAAAATGAATGTTTAGGTCATCCACCTACTTGGCATTTGAAAAAACATAATTTCATTGTCACCAAACCTAACCTAACCCAACTTAACTAATCTAACGTAACCTAACTTAACTGGTAAAAATCGGTCAACTTAAAATCATTAAATTCGCTGGATGGCCAAAAAAGATAATAATATCATCAATTCCATTTACTTTAGAAGGACTTACTTATTTTTGTTGAAATCATGGACATACTGTCAATGGCAAAGTTAATTAATATCACCACACACATATATACATATATACATATACACACACATACATAGGTCAGATTCATGTGGGTAATGTCACTCTTCACTGCCATACAGGACAGAGGTTCGTACACAAAGAATGCACCATATTCATTGACACTATATATAAGTCAGATTCATGTGGGTAATGCCACTGTTCACTGCCATGCAGGACAGAGGTTCGCACACAAAGAAGGAAATACATCATATTCATTAGCAGTATATATAGGTCAGTGGTTCACATACATTGGAGTCATATTCAAATTGAAGATAAATCAGTATGGGCTAGCAAATTTGGGATAAGCAGCAAGAATGTCCTCAAGCACCCCTGATTCAATGTAGTAATTACATAGTTCAAGATGCAATAAGTCTGGTGGCCTGAAGTCTTTGACAGTGTCACAATCAATAATATAGTGTTCAAGTGTATGCTTTAGAGGCTTATCACAAAGTTTACATGCTGAGTGTTCAGGTAAGGGTACAGCGTTACTAACTTGCCAGATATGTCTGCATCCTAGCCTAATTCTGGCCACGACTACATCACATTGTCTGGTTCTGTCCTTATGCTGGCCATACCGGTACCTCTTGTCACAAAATTTGTCATATTTACTAATGCTACAACTGCCAGGTCTCTCTGCATTTCTCACTTCTTCTAGATCAGAGTTCATGATTCTGACTTGAATGTTTTTAATTACAGCATTGGACAGGCCAAGGTCACGGTCAACATTTTCTTTCTTACATGCCTCATTGGCCAGTCTATCAGCACGGTCATGATACCTGATTCCAACATGGGACGGAATCCACACAAATTCGATACGAAAGTTGTTCTCATTGGCAGTTATCACATTCCTTTTAATATCACATTCAACTTTAGACATAGAGCCTGACGGGCTGTTCATTGATTTCAAAGCACGTTGAGAGTCACAGAATATCACCCCACCTCCATTTTCTTTGAGGTAGTCTGTGGCTAAGTAGATTCCAGTTAGTTCAGTTTGTGTTGTGCTGGCCCAGTTGTTCAGCCTTTGCTTGTTTGACACTATCATCTCTTTTTCTTTATATATTTCAATTGCACAGTTCTACCTGTGTTTGTCTGCACAGATCCATCAGTAAAAGCATAACATTCACTTGATTTAATACTTTCTATGTGTTTGTTAATAGTTTCTAGTGTGACGCATCTCACCACATCGGTGTTTAACATTTGCTTACTACCAACAGGAGTGTAATTAATAGGAACTGATATATCCAGCCAAGGAGGAATGGCATTAATAGGTTCGTCTGGGGTGATTGGGACATTCAGTTTCAAGAGATCTGCAACACTTTTACGAAGCCACGCCCCAAAGAGAGTCTTTTGTGGAAGGTTAGCGAGATGGTCGGGATTACTTAGATAGAACATCAACTCAGTTTGAGCTGTAGTTTGGGAACCATTGTTCTTCAAAAATTTGACACAAAACATGGTATTAAATAGAACTATCCTCTCAGATAGGGAGGGCAGTCCGAGCTCTTTCCTCATGCTTACAATTCTGGTTGATTTTGGGCATCCTAGAATGATGAGCATGGCTTCATTTTGCACTACCTCAAGGCTGTTGAGTTGCTTAGGCAGAAGAGTCACAAGATGGAGAGCATGATAGTCAACTACAGAATGAATGAAGTGAAGAGAGAAAGTACGAGCATAGCTGATGTTAATTTCATAGCCCTTGCCAACAAGGGTTCTGAGGGGTTTAATGCACTGCATTAGTTTGGCCCGAAGGTTGCTGACAAAGTTTGCATCATTCACACAAATTCCAAGATATTTATAGGAGCTACATAGTTCTAAGGGCATGCTGTTAATGTTAAAGTCAAGAGGCAGAGGGTGAGCAGGACGAGGATTGAGGACCCTCGTCTTGTCAATAGATATTATGAGACCACATTCCACAGTTCTCCAAGCAAATGCATCCAGCAAGGCTTGGAGCCTGAGTTTGGTTTGTGTCATAATGCAGATATCATCAGCATAGCATATTACGGCTTCGTTTGGCTGAACTGGAATGTCAGCAATAAGCTTGTGCATCAGTATATTAAAGAGCATAGGACTTAAAACTCCTCCCTAAGGCGTGCCAAGCTCAAATGATTTCATTCTGGCACTTTTAACTCCCCTAAACAGAACACTGGCATACCTGTTGGACAGATAACCCCTTATCCATGACAGGAGGTTACCTTGGATGCCAAAATTAGTTAGTTGTTCAAGTATAATGTCTCTATTAGCTACATCAAAGGCTGATTTAAGGTCTATGAAGACTGTTTGTGTCTTATCTTTTGAGTGAACAAGATATTCTGCAAAGCATGTCTGTGTGCTACGCCCGGGCATGAACCCGTACAGATTAGGGGCGAGTTTGTCTTTGACTTGAAACATGAGACAGTTTAGAACAACTCTTTCAAGGACTTTACACATACAGGATGTGAGTGAAATTGGCCTGAAGTTTGGAGAATTAGCTTTAGGGATTGGTACTATGTTTCCATGAGTCCATGTCTTAGGCAGAATACCCTGTGTAAGGTTCATTTGATACAGGTCAAGTGGATGGTTAGGGATCTAATTCAACAATCTCAGGGTGTTATAGGTTATGCCATCCTCACCAGGGGAGGATGACTCACCTTTCATTAGTGCTGTTGTTAGTTCATGGTGCGTTATAGGAAACTGGTCGGTAAGGTCTGGTGAGGAACAGGCTATTTCAATATTGAAACCCCTATTAATGTGTGTGGTGTTAAGATATTGCTGTATGTCAGGAGGCAGGGAAGTGATTTGTGACACACTATACCAGTTGTCTAATAGCATGTCAGCATATTCTGCAGGGCTGTGATGAAGCTGGACCGGGGTGGGTGACTTGGTAATGGCTCTAATTTTGTTCCACACGTCTGCTAGAGTGGTTATTCTATTAATCCCCTGTAAGAATTGTTCCTAATAGGTGTTTCTCACCTGACCTTTCAGTTCACGAAATTCTCTGTTAGCTTTGAGGAATGCCAAGAAGTTATCACTAGTTTTATTTTGCTTATAAGTGTTGGCAAGCTGTTCTACCTTCTCTCCTTCTTTGGTGAGGGGGGATCACGTGTCCACAGAGGTGGTTTAGTGCTGCCCCCCCCCTTCTTCCTTGACTTAACCCAGGTGGTATAATATGTGGTAATGACATTTACAAGATCACAGCAAAATTCATCCACTGACCCAGGTGTATATCCAGCATACCATCTGTAGATGTAGGCCTTGAAGTGCAGTTTAAGATTATCTGGGATGTTAATTTTGAGTTTAGGATGGGGTTCACACTTGACATCAGCAACAGTGTATTCAGTAAGTATTGCAAAATGATCACTGACTAGGTGGTCTGAGATGACCTTAGCCTTGACATTACTGTTTACTAGGTTATACCCAATCGCATAATCAAGTCTGCCCCCCATCAGATGTGTCACTTTGTCTGTGTCGTATACAGTGATATTATGATTATTGATGTAATTCACGAACACCCTCCCATTAGAGTTACACTGGACATCACCGAGGACAGTGTGACGAGAGTTAAAGTCACCCATACACAGCATAGCATTGTTACCTGATGGCTTTGGTAACACGTCCGCTCGCAGCTCATTACACCGAACATAGATGTTATACAGCGAAAATTGACTGTTTGCTGTCTTTACTGTAAATTGTTGATAGTGAATACTTTCATCATTGCGAGTTTTAATCCATTTACAGACCAGATCATTCTTTACATAAGTGAGCAGGCCACTTCCTGCTCCACTATTATCTGCTGTAAACCCAGCTATCCTGGGTGCAACTTTCTTCTGGGTGTTGGACGTGTGAGGTTCTTGTAAACCAATTACATCAATGTTAAAAACTTTAACAAACCATTGTAGGTCATTAATTCTGCGGTTAACACTCCGGATGTTCCATGAAATGAACTTAAGCGTTCGTGTTACTCGTTCCACCTTGAATTTAGTATAGAGAGTCGCGTGCTGGCTTCATAGATCAACCTGACCAATAAGTTGACCAATTCAAATTCTTTACCTCTGGATTTCTTGAGAATGTTTTTCACGGCCCTTATTCCAGTAGGATTTCTATACTCAGTTTCCTTCATCAGTGCAGCAAGTTCATCCCCAGTAACCAATGGAAAACGTACAGGGTCATGGACAGTCTTCAGACCTGGGCTATTATAGAGACCACGCTGGCAGTCTGGGGCTCATTCTCCCCATCACTATCCGTCTCGCTCTGGCTACTCACCCTCAAGTTGGCATCATTATGAGAGGAGGCACCAGCTCCTTCAGAAGCTCCACTAACACTTATTACTGCTATTGTTCACTGGTACACTTACTTGGCAGGCTTTAACCTGACCTGCATTGGCTAACGAAGGAGAGTCACTGTGCCTGTTGACTTCAGGTGGTGGAGGCGATCCAGCCGCGTTGCCATCACTGAGTGTGACCGCTATTGTGGATGGAGGCGGCCTCCGAGGACAACTGGGGGGGGGGGGGGGGCAGACCGTCACACCCTCCTCCCTGCACCTGGAACACTGCCTCCTGGGTGGGGAGGTGTAGCTGTTGATTTCAGGCGCTGGAGGAAACCCGGTAGTGTTGGCGATGGCGTCACTGAGTGTGACCCCTATTGTGAGTGGAGGTGGGCTCCCAGGGCAACCTGGATGCCAGACCGTCACACCCTTCTTCCTGCATCTGGCACACTGCCACCCAGGTGGGGAGTCCTGCTCTCTTCCCTCCTGAGAGGCAGCTTCCTTGGTGGGGCAGCTCCTCGGGCTATGCATTCCTGCGCAGAAGCCGCAGTTGGCTGTCTTGTGACAGTATTTCGCCACATGATTGACCCCGAAGCAATTGTAGCACACCACAGGGGGAGGAGTCCACTGACTGATGTTACTTGGGGTACCGTACATGCTGCCGAAGAAGCAGTACTCCTCAGGAGGTGGTTCCTTCCTTTTCCAAACAATGATGATCCTACTAAGCTGTGCACCACCCTTATAAAGTCTTCTTGCTCCGTGGACGCCCTGAAGTGACAGAGCTCTACTTGGGGGAATACCCTTGGGGAATTGAGTGACAAGGTATTCCTTCATTTTTTGGGGTCGAACAGGTACATCCCACTTAATGAGATGTAGTGAGCCGACCTTACCATCAATGAAGTGTTGGATAGCATCCGTCTCCTCTCGGCCTACATAGACAAAACGAGGGGGGCTACCTGGCAAGACAACATTCACCGGAGCCGTGCAATATTCCTCATTCAGGGCAGTCAACCAATTAATCTTCATCAAATTGGTTGTGTTCTCGGGGAAGGCAAGGCGTATTTAGCTAGCCCGGGGAGCAATGGGAGGTATGCACCTATTGGCTCTCTTCTGCTTCCTTCCCTGGGTCCTCATTTTGCGTTTCTGCTGACGTGTCTTAAACTTCTGGAAGCCAGCTTCAGTGTCGCCATGAATGTCGTCATCATCTTCGTCAGGTACATCGGCAGAGCGCCGCCCAGTGTTGACTCCTCCCAATGTTAGAATAGATGGAATCTAGGTCTTATACACTGGGGCAGAGAGGCGATATGCAGGCCAGCGGTGTCCTTGAGGCGTAAACCCTCTTATAGGACAGGGGAAACTGACATCAACGGTGTGAGGCTGGGAGCGGATGGAGTGTGGTGTCGGGGGGGGGGGGGGGCCAAGGTAACAGGAGTATTCTCAGTTTATAAACGCTTTTATTACACTACACTTGTTCTTAATTGTATCTCAATTGTATCTCTGTTTTTCTGGTTAGATACAGCATCAAAGTCAATTTTAGTTTCAAAAGAACTATCCAGCGTGGCACCATATGAGGGGGGGTTTGTTTATACAAACCTTCACCACATGGCCTGGGGTGACCGCGGGAGTAGGCCAGCCTGGCTGGCACTTACACCCACCCCACAGTGCTCAACCCACGACGAGTTAGTTCACCTCTTATACAGGCACCATATTTGCAGTTGTTGACATATCGGTGACACCCTGAGAGAATCCTGCTCCTCTAATCCCAGTGTGTACCACCGTAATCTTAAAAAGATCACAGGTGTTCCACCACACACCCTCTCTACACACACGCTGAGGGGAAAACTGACCGGAGAGAGGGATAGTGAGAGGTGGAGGTATGAATGGAGGGATGTGTTTTTTAAAGTTCCCAGAATACCATATTAAAATCACCTATTTAATAAGGAAGAAAAAGTGCAAAATATGATGAGTTGTGTAATGGAGAGACATAGAGATGTATAAATAAAGATAGAGATAGTACGGATAAAAATGGAGAGAGAGAGAAGCGGACAAACAAAAGACATAATGCAGACAGATTCAAGGACACAAAGAAAGACAGACAGATAGACAGACTTATGAAAGACAAAGACAACAGACACATACATACAGACAGACAGACATGACTACACAGGGTGACTATAGACAGTGAAACAGACAGGAGGTTGACAAAAATAGACAGATTCATACATGCACAAATAGACAATATGGCAACTAACAAGACAGACAGACAGACAGACAGCTGACTGACTGGTTCACATTAGACAAACAGGCAGACACACTCCAACAACGGATAAGACAGACAGATTTGACGACACAAAGAATACAGACGGGCTCACAGTCAAACACCACGCAGATGAACAGACAGCTGGGATGGCAATAGACAGGACGGATAGACTTAGAGACAGATTAGAAGGCATTTATAAAAAAGAATAACACCAAATTGACCATAGCTGCTTCAGTGAGGGTAGCTGGTCTTACATCCACCAGCGTAAATAATAAGACGCATTGAAAACTAACACCCTCGCGCGGAAAGAACATCGATGGTCGGTCAGTCATGTGAGATGGGCCTAAAACTGACTAACGTAGATGATGACTATGATGACTTAACACAGGTGTTGACTTAAGGAGATGGTGACTAATCTAACCAGAATCAAGGTCACTTCTCTTCATAATATGATTTATGTCGGATTGATCATCGGTGATTCATAATAATATGATTTTTTTTATGATTTTAACCTCTCCTTATGGCGAATATTTCTTTAACTAATTATTCTAACATTTATTCTATTCCTTCCTATAGTATACTAGATACTTACCACGACCATGATTATAACAACCAGGACCATGATTATGTAATGAGACAAAATCTCACATGAAGAGGTAAGCTAGGAGGTTATAGTAGTAGAGTATTATAGTGGGAGGAAATGGTAGCGTGTCTCGAGGGTGTGATGTCAACACTGTATATTAACACAGGCACAGTACAAGTGTAGTATATAAAACACCAATGCGTGTTACAGCTTTATTTTACTAGTTCAATAGGGGGGATTAATAGGGGGGGTTCGTACACAATTTATGATAGACTATGGTATTCTCGTATAACCTAACCTCACAATTAGAATGGGCACTTCACTAAGTCGATCGTTGGGGAGGTTTGGGATCACTGCACTTCCACAGACTACACAGCCAGCACTTACTGTTACACGTGGAGTTGACAGCACTTTGTCGATGGACCCCGCTGAGACTTCGTTACACTTAGTGGCCGGCTTTCTCTCGAGCGGGACTGGGGACGTCGTAGCTGGCTGTCCCTGGTTACAAGACCAGGACGTCCTATATATTGGGATGCGAGCCGTCAGGTTCAGCTGGTCGGGGGGGGGGGGGGGGGGGCGGTGAAGGGTCTCCTTACATTTGACCTGGCCAATGTGAGGTCAGGTCTGGACTTTTCAGAAACTATCTGGGAAAGTCATCAGGTGGGGCCGTGTGTATATTGGGAGAGCAACCCTGAGAGTTCCCCTACACTTGACCTCCCTAATGTCGGGTCAGACTGGAGTTTCTGAGATGTAAGACGTATTTTCTGAAGAGAGTCGGCTGATGCCTTCTTACATGTCTGTTGTGGTGACATGTCACATGGGAGGGGAGCTAGTTGATTTGTAACCCTGGTCAGCCACAAGAGATACCCTATACTTTTGACCTGGCTAATGTCGGGTCAAGTCTGGCTTTCCTCGAGAAGTAAGCTGTGGTCTGACAACCCCTCACTACACCTCCCGCCAAGACCAAAGCTTCCATGCCATACACAATTGTTCACAGTGGATAACAATAGCGAGTGCCCAACCTGAGAAAAATAGCTACTGCTGTGTAAAGTATGCACCTCACATCCTACCATAGTCTGGTAATATTTATAATATCTAAGCGGCTGTCTAAGGATACGGAAACGGAAAGGTGAATGTAGATATGAAGGAGAGAGAGAGCGCCTTAGCAGGAGCTTGTCGGAGAGCGTCACTTTAGGGAGTTAGATGAGGGTACACAGTCGGAGGTTTGAAAGGTTATGCAATGGTGTTGCTTGCCCTGGCTTATTTCTGCTTAGGTTCCAGTATCTTCAAGCCTGGAATAGATTTACATACTTGTTGCTTCAACTGTTAAACTCTTGCGCAGGGCAGCACATACAACATATAATAATAAGATACATGGCCGCTAAAAAAAAAGGGGGGGGGGGAAGTTGGGGAAAAATACAACTTGTGAACAAAAAGAAATATTTGTACATACTAAAAAGGCAGCAGAAATTATTAACAAGATACAATGGCAAAAACAAAAACTCGTCAGCATTCGTCGAGATCCCGGGTGGCGGGTGGTCCATCACCACCTCCACCAATCTGTGCCCGGCATCAGGGTGGACGACGTAGTAGATGTGGTGGTTGGCGTTTCCTGTCCCGTCCTGCGGTCTGCCGCGGTGTGTCGCGTGCCTCACTTCCTCCACTTGAACTTCTGTGTGGAGCGGCAGTTCCTGACGCATTCCAGATGGATTTTTCCAGTTCCATCTGAGTTTCCTCTGTAGAGTCTCATTTTCTGTCGTGGTCCAGATGGATTTTTCTAGTTCCATCTGAGTTTCCGCCCTTCCCGGCCGGGATCAAAGCCGGTCCACTGCTTGGGGTGTCATCTCTTCGGATGGCGTGTAGGGCAGGGTCCACGGACAAGAGTTCGCCCTCCGTACGTGAGTGTCGGCGAGACCCCTGACCGTCCTGTCCCACACCCTCACAGTGGTGAATCCCTCCCTGGGTGGGCCCCCCAGGGTTTGCTTGTTTCTTCCTCTACTTGTAGTCAGGTCACTTCTGTTTCGTCCCCGATGGTGTGGTAAACACCGGCGAGGCAGATCCCGGGTGGGTCGAGGTCAGCCATTACTTGTCTGGTACCTGGTGGATCCATTCCCGGAGTGGAAGTGCGTGGGACCAGTTGACAGGTCCTGAAACGTAGGGAGCTGTCGTCTGCATCGCCACTGGGACCTCTAGTTGTTTGTTGCCTGTTGCTTGCTGCTACTGAAGTTGCAGGTCGGGTTTTCGGGATTTTCTCCTGGGTTCCAAGGGGACGACCTGATTCCCTGCCTGGAGCTGGGAGCTGCGCTGGTCCTGCATGGCGTAGCTTGCTCAGGCTGATGGTACCCATAGATGTTGTCTGTCAGTATTGTGGGCCGTGAGGCCGTAGCCTCGGTGCGTGTCTCGTCGTTCAGCAGGCGAGCGACGAGACACAGCCCAGTGTCTTCAACCAGATCGAGGGCCAGCATTATGCAAGCCCGTTTCTGGAGCTTGGGGCTTGCAGTGTCGACGTGAAGGCGTCACCCATTCGCCGCGGGGTTGCCCGCTGCGTGTCCCGCTCGTGTCGGGCATCCATTATGAGTCAGGATGCGTTGGTCTCAGCTCATCTGGTAGGGGGTCAGCTGCAGCTGTGGTGGTGTCATCTCCGACTTTTGTGTGGAGTCAGGGAGACCTCGCCCAGGCCCGTGAAGAGCAAGGGCAGTGATGACTCTGTAGCTTAGTAGAAAGACAAGATCCCGGGGTGGATAATCAACAATTAGAAGTGCCCCTAGACTCGTTACTTTAATCTATGTTCTGTGACCTGGTATTATATCTATGAGCCCTAATCTGATCAGGTCTTACTGGTACAAGTGGGGCAGTAGCTTGGGGAGTTCTCTGATTATTACTTGGGGTGTGAGGCACCTGATTGTTCTGAGGGGGGTGGTCAGCTGCTGGTGGAGGGATAGGGTGTTGGGAAGGGAATGTTACTCCTAGAGGGGGCTGGTTGGTGAGGCCTGATTTGTTCAAGACGTCATCGTCGACAGTTGCCAGCTTCAATCTATTCACATGCACAGTTTCCTGACGTCCCCCCTGGCAAAGCGGGGAAATAGTGAAGTTTACTTTGCTGGGTTGGGCGGTTACTCTATATGGGCCCTGCCATCTCTGTTGCAACTTAGAGGGGATATCGGGGGAGGATGATTCGTTAGTTAGGAAGACCAGGGTACCTACGGTAATATTGGAAGGGGTGACCCTGAGGTTATAGTAGGTGGCGTTGTGTAAGTGACCTTTCTTGTTTAGTTCCTGCACCCGAGTAAAGACCGTTTGTAACCTGTTTTGCAAGACAGAAGGGTAGTCCTCGCCATAGGATAGGGGTGGGGGTTGATTACACCAGCAGGAAGGTTTGGATCCCTACCAAAGTGAAGGAAGTAAGGAGTGTTATGCAGGGTGGTATTAATTGCGGTGTTCATGGCCAGTTGTGCAAGAGGTAGCTGATCGTCCCAACCGCCGTACTGATTATTAACCAAAAACGACAAGTGATCTTTCAACGTGCGGTGGGAACGCTCAACCATGGCATTAGCCTGTGGGTGGTAACTAGTGGTTAGATTTGACTTAGCCCGCAGCAAGTCGCACGCCTTCTGAAAGATGCCCGAGGTAAACTCTGTCCCTTGATCACTTACAATGACCCGGGGACATCCATGAGTACCAACGTATTGTAACAGGGCTTCACAAACTGTCTCTGCGCGTTTATCGGGGATGGGTATATAGGTTGCAAAACGTGAATAGTGATCGACGATGGAAACAACGTATCTGTTTCCCCGGTGTGAACGTATTGACATGTCAGTTAGATCGATCGATACCCGTTCCAAGGGCTGAGAGGCTGGTGGGAACTCCTGCAGCTCTCCCTGTCTCTTTGGGGTACCCTTCCTTAACTGACACGGCAGACATCCTTTGACAAATGCCCCAACCTTCCGCGCTAGATTGGGCATGAAAAACATAGAGCGTGCACGTGCATATGTGCGACATTCACCCGGGTGGGCTGCGAATTGGGAAGAGTGAGCTACTTCTAGGGCCGAGTTTTCCAAGGATGCGGGGATGACTACGAGTTCTGTGGGTTGCTCATCATCCTGTTTCATAGTAACAAGATACAGGACTCCGCTTAAAAGACTGAAATCACAAAGTGAGGCTTTGTTGACCTTCTTGGGGAGCGGACCCCCCTCAAGGAACTCAATGACAGGACCCCACTGTGGGTCTTCGAGTTGGTGTTGGCGCACCTCGTTAGGTGATAGGTCCCCAAAAATGGGCTGAGTCATGCTGCTAGGATTCCCGACATTATTTATAGGTAATACATTACGGCTCAGTGCGTCTGGTACTACGTGGTTCTTGCCTGGCTTATGCAAAATGGAGAAGTTATACGCATTAAGAAAGACTGCCCAGCGTGCTACCCGTGCATTAGGAGTTTTACCTTGGAAGATATATATTAAAGGACGGTGATCAGTGATTACATAAAAGTGTCTACCAAATAGGTAAGCATCAAAGGAAGTTACGGCCTTGACAATAGCCAAGGCTTCTTTCTCAGTTGTGGAGTAGCGGAGGGCAGCTCCGCTCAATTTCTGGGAAAAATAAGCAATAGGGATGGGGTTATCTTCACCACCTTGCATGAGACAGGCTCCCAGTGCTTCGTCGGAAGCGTCAGTGTGCACGTAAAACGGCTGCGTGAAGTCCGGCAGTGCTAACATTGTTGCCGACTTCAATAAGTCCTTAAGATGATTAAAAGCTTTATCTGCCTCCCCCGACCACCGAAACTGAACCGACTTCTTTGTAAGTTTCGTAAGGGGGAGGGCCGCCTCTGAAAAGTGAGGGATGTGACGTCTGAAAAAATTGGCGGTGCCGAGGAACTGTTTCACACCCCTGGCTGTGGTGGGAGGTGGCATCTCTGCTATCGCTTTCACTTTCACCGGGTCGGGCCTAACGCCGCCATGACCTACGATGAATCCCAGGAATTTAACTTCCTGGCGCGCGAACGCGCATTTCCTAAGGGACACTTTCAGTCCGGCCGCTTTCATGACCGAGAGAACCTCATCTACATCCCGCATGTGCGAATCCATGTTTTTACTATAGACGATAACATCGTCCAGGTAAGCCATAGCGTTCCGCCCAAGCACGGGTGTGAGACTGTGGTTCACAGCCCTCATGAACGTGGCCGGTGCTCCCTTTAACCCGAAAGGTAACCTGTTGAAACAAAATAGACGGCTGCCGTCCGCGAAAGCAGTTTTGGGGCGGTCAGCCGGGTCAACTGGTATACTCCAGTACGCATCCTTACAGTCTAGAACTGTGAATATAGAAGCTCCGTTCAATTGGTCCAGTGTCTCGTCAATTCTGGGCAAGGGATAGCTATCAGCAATGGTGTCCTTATTAAGTTCCCTATAGTCTACACAGAATCTAGTTGACCCGTCCTTTTTTCTGACTAATACGACCGGGGAGCAATAGGGGCTAGTGCAAGGGGAGATGACACCACGTTCCTCCATTTGGCGACATAAGTCCCTAATTTGAGTTTTAGCCGCCTCAGGAAGCCTCCACTGCCGTACTCTGGTGGGGGGAGCGGAGCCGGTATTAATTTTGTGTGAAGCTGACATCAGGCCGAGGTCCTGATCTGAGGTTGCAAACAGATCTTCATGCTGCTTTATTATAGCGCGTAGACGTCCTCTAATAAGGGTGGGTAGGTGATCTATGTCAAGGGATTCTATTGCAGTGGCGAACATTTGCTGTGACTCTACGAATTCTGTGTCACTCCTAATGTTATATCTCGTAGGATCAAAATGCTCCAGATCCTCTACTTTATCGACCGCACAGACTGTTCCCACTGAATGACCAGGAGTAAGTTTAAATTCCCTGGGGGTGGGGTTTATGACTGGGACGCTAGGCTGCTGAGTGTTAATGAGCCCCGACTGCACGTATGGGGACATTTTATGAGGGGCTTCAACAAATACATACTCCTGATCCTCCGTGGGACTGTCGAACGACCTTGACCATCGAACGGGCAGAACAACACTAGAGTGGGGAGGGATGACAGTGGCACGCGTCGGGTGTAGCTGGGGGGCTTGGGGTGCGGGGGGCTGGGGGCGTTTAGGCTTAATGAGGTGGACGGGCAGACCAGACCTATTCCTAATAGGAGTACCTGCATAATCTCTACCATCTAGTGTCACGGTATACCGGCTCCCATCAAACTGGATTCCATACTTAAACCTACACAAGAAATCTGACCCAATAAGAACATCCCCTGGGAAAAGATCACCGCTTACCACGACCAGCGCGTGAACAACTATCTTATCTCCTAAGTCTACAGTTATATCTCTGGAATCCAATGTTGAGAGGCGGTTCCCCGTGACGCCACGTAACTCAGGAACTTTATGCTTTCCCCCTAGGCTCATCTTGGAGGCCACGTTCTGTTTCACCAAGGACACCGAAGAGCCTGTGTCAATGAAAGCTTCAACCCGTTTCCCTCCCATTTTCAACTTAATAATTGGCCTGTCTTCCCTAGTCACCATCAACGCCTCGCCCTTGTCTTTAGTAGTAGGGACATAACCTGCGAATGTGTCCCCACTCGGCACATGCGTAGCAACGCATTCCGGTGTATGGACACTCTCTGCGGGTATGTCCCTGGTCGCCACACCCATCGCACTGGTTTCCCTCACATTGAAAGGGACATCCGTGCACCGCGTGGGACCATGCCCCACAGGAGGAGCAGCGAAAAGGCTTCGGAGCTCTATACCAGCTATCCCGCATGGGCGGGCCCGGGCGCGCACTTGTGACTGCCCGGGGGCGGGGGTCAATCCCAGCCCGCGCCCCGCGGGTCCCTGCCCCGGACGGCCGGCCGCCCCGTGGCGCATTACCCAACGTGTTTATACCTACTGTATCTAATCCTGATTGCTCCCGCCCTTCCTCGTGGAACGATGACTGTTCCTGTCGCTTCCTTTCGTCCCGGCTGAGATTCTCCACCATCAGTCTCAAGAATTCATCCTCCCAGACAGAAGGGGTGTTACGTGTAAGGGTGGGAGGGGCGGCGTGAATTGTCGACACAAAACGGGAGGGGGGGGGGGGGGTGGGTTTCCTGAGCTGTATATACCTCTGCACTGCTTTAATTGCGTTCTCGATCGTAGTTATCCCGCTTGCCTCCATGTACGTACGCATCTCGCCGGGTAAGCCCGACAGAAAGTAAGAGAGTACTAGCTCAGGTGGGAAGAATTGTGGGTGATTCACTCTCGCCATCTTCACAGCACTCCCTATGCATGATAGGTAAACATTTAGTGATGAACACTCCTCTAGCTTGATATTAGCTAAACGTGTCGTGTGATCTTGTAATGAGTCACCCTGGCTGTAAATTTCCCGTAATCCGTTCGCGAACGTGTCCCACGTGGTAGCATTCTTTACTGTCGGATTAAATTCTAGCACGCCTTTCGCGTCACCGCCCAATCGCATACGTGCCGTCCTAAGGCGGCATTCCTCGTATTCCTGAAGGGTATCCGGGAACGCACTTTCAATGTCTCCTAACCACTGTTCCAGCCTATCGGCTGATGTCGCCGGGTCACGGCCATCGCCCTCAAACATGGGTATCTGACTGATTACTTGTGCCGCACTACTCGCTGAGACAGACGTAAGGAAGGGGTCTGGCATGCTGTAGGGGTTGGGAGGTGCTAAGGTGTAGGTGAGCGTGAGGGGGGGGGAGCGGTGAGAGAGGGTGCAGGGTGGTTAAGGGGTAGGGGGGGAGAGTAGGTACTAGTGGATTGTTCAGGGAACGGGAATAAAACGGAAGTCGTTGGTGTAATGTTAACAGAAGTCATATTAGCATGCGAGGAGGGCTGGGAAGTACTGATCATGGAAGTCGAAATTGTCAATGTAGACGATGACGTCTGTGGGTGGGACGAGGAGGGGGTTTTACTGACACTTGCCCTGGTTGAGTTCTCGACCATTGTTCCCCGTTACCCAACAATATGTGAACTAGGGAGGGGGGAGTGGATACTGTCACCACTTGTACCACACTGAGGGACAGGAATTATATTACAAATGTTACCACCCTTGTACCGCCTGCTTCGTCAAGATAGTTACGAGTTTACTTTAAAAGGTTCTAACAATCACTGTACTGAACACTAAGGGGAAGAAGCGTGAGTATTACGTTAAGTGCGCTGCCACCATTGTAATGAGACAAAATCTCACATGAAGAGGTAAGCTACGAGGTTATAGTAGTAGAGTATTATAGTGGGAGGAAATGGTAGCGTGTCTCGAGGGTGTGATGTCAACACTGTATATTAACACAGGCACAGTACAAGTGTAGTATATAAAACACCAATGCGTGTTACAGCTTTATTTTACTAATTCAATAGGGGGGATTAATAGGGGGGGTTCGTACACAATTTATGATAGACTATGGTATTCTCGTATAACCTAACCTCACAATTAGAATGGGCACTTCACTAAGTCGATCGTTGGAGAGGTTTGGGATCACTGCACTTCCACAGACTACACAGCCAGCACTTACTGTTACACGTGGAGTTGACAGCACTTTGTCGATGGACCCCGCTGAGACTTCTTTACACTTAGTGGCCGGCTTTCTCTCGAGCGGGACTGGGGACGTCGTAGCTGGCTCTCCCTGGTTACAAGACAACTCTCTCTCTGCAAATCCCTGAGGGAGGACCAGGACGTCCTATATATTGGGATGCGAGCCGTCAGGTTCAGCTGGTCGGGGGGGGGGGGGGGGGGGCGGCGAAGGGTCTCCTTACATTTGACCTGGCCAATGTGAGGTCAGGTCTGGACTTTTCAGAAACTATCTGGGAAAGTCATCAGGTGGGGCCGTGTGTATATTGGGAGAGCAACCTTGAGAGTTCCCCTACACTTGACCTCCCTAATGTCGGGTCAGACTGGAGTTTCTGAGATGTAAGACGTATTTTCTGAAGAGAGTCGGCTGATGCCTTCTTACATGTCTGTTGTGGTGACATGTCACATGGGAGGGGAGCTAGTTGATTTGTAACCCTGGTCAGCCGCCAGAGATACCCTATACTTTTGACCTGGCTAATGTCCGGTCAAGTCTGGCTTTCCTCGAGAAGTAAGCTGTGGTCTGACAACCCCTCACTACAATTATTAAAACCACGATCATGATTATAACAACCACGACCATGATTATAACACCTACGACTATGATTGTAACAACCACGACTATGATTATAACAACCACGACCATGAGTATAACAACCACGACCATGATTATAACAACCATGACTATGATTATAACAACCATGACCATGATTATTACAACCATGACCATGATTATAAAAACCACGACCATGATTATAACAACCACGAATATGATTATAACAACCACGACTATGATTATAACAACCACGACCATGATTATAACAACCACGACCATGATTATAACAACCACGACTATGATTATAACAACCATGACTATGATTATAACAACCATAACCATGATTATTACAACCATGACCATGATTATAACAACCACGACTATGATTATAACAACCATAACCATGATTATTACAACCATGACCATGATTATAAAAACCACGACCATGATTTTAACAACCACGAATATGATAATAACAACCACGACAATGATTATTACAACCATGCCCATGATTATAACATCCACGAATATGATTATAGCAACCACGACCATGATTATAACAACCACGACTATGATTATAACAACCACGACCATGATTATAACAACCACGACTATGATTATAACAACCACGACCATGATTATAACAACCACGACTATGATAATAACAACCACGACAATGATTATTACAACCACAACCATGATTATAACAACCACGACCATGATTATAACAACCACGACCATGATTATAACAACCACGACTATGATTATAACAACCACGACCATGATTATAACAACCACGACCATGATCATAATAATGACGACCATGATTATAACAACCACGACCATGATTATAACAACCACGACTATGATTATAACAACCACGACTATGATTATAACAACCACGACCATGATTATAACAACCACGACCATGATTATAACAACCACGACTATGATTATAACAACCACGACTATGATTATAACAACCACGACCATGATTATAACAACCACGACCATGATTATAACAACCACGACCATGATCATAATAATGACGACCATGATTATAACAACCACGACCATGATTATAACAACCACGACTATGATTATAACAACCATGACCATGAATATAACAACCAAGACCATGATTATAACAACCATGACCATGAATATAACAACCACGACCATGATTATAACAACCACGACCATGATCATAATAATGACGACCATGATTATAACAACCACGACCATGATTATAATAACCACGACTATGATTATAACAACCATGACCATGAATATAACAACCAAGACCATGATTATAACAACCACGACCATGATTATAACAACCACGACCATGATTATAACAACCACGACTATGATTATAACAACCACGACCATCAGGAAAACGATGTCACTGTACACTGTCAGCTGCACGGCGGTTGCCGCCTAGCCAAGCACGAGCGTTCGAACTTTCACGCCTCGGTAAACTGTACCACCGGACTCGCCACTGGGCACGAAGGGCCCACGATCACTTGTATGTAACTATACTTGTGTTTGTGCCCGCACTTGAGTCTGTACCTGTACTTGTATCTTTATTTGTATCTCTTCCTGTACTTGTATTTAAAACTGTGTCTGCACCTGCACTTGTATCTGTGCCGGTACTTGTATCTGTATTTATGTCCATATCTGTACTTGTATCTGTACCTGTACTTGTATCTGTACCCATTCAAGAATCTCTATATGTACTTGTATCTGTACCTGTACTTGTATCTGTATTTATATTTGTACCTTTACTTGCATCTGTACCTGTACTTGTATCTGTACCTGTACTTCTATCTGTATTTATATTTGTTCCTGTACTTGTATCTGTATTTATATCTGTACCTGTACTTGTATCTGCTCGTTTACTTGTATCTTTATCTGTACTTGAATCTGAACCTTTACTTGTATATGTATATATACTTGTGTCTCCTCCTGTACTTGTATCTGTACATGTACGGGAAACTCTACTTGTACTTGTATCTGTACAAGTACTTGTATCTGAACGTGTACCTTTACTTGGATCTGTACTTGTACTTACATGTGTACCTGTGCGGGAATCTTTACTTGTACTTGTATCTGTACCTTTTCTTGTATCTGCACCTGTACGTTTACTTGCATCTGTGTCTGTACTTGTATCTTTACCTGACACACCGGACAGAGGAATGTCTGTAAGTCTTATTGGCCACTTATTTGGAGGATATCGCCGCTGGAGTTCATTGAACGACTTTAATGAGATAATATTGGCACAGGCCCCCGTATCTATATCTAGGGATAACTGATTGTTACCTATCCTTGCTGGTACAGTCAACAATTCCACTTTGTTCAACGCGGCGATTAATGAGCCTGTGATGGAAGCGTTCTTTTCTTGAACCTTTGACGCTATCCTAGATCGTGTTGCTGGACGCTCTCCTCTTCCTTCGAAGGCTGTGTACCTGTCTCCCGTCGATTTTCAATTTCTTGCCTTATACGCTGTATATTTCTACAATCTTCTGTGTTGTGGTGTGGCGACTGATGTATTGTACACTATTTATTCGGAGTGCCTTTAGTGTTTAGAGACATTTTATTTCCTGTTTAATGTCCCTTTGGAGTTTTTGGTTTAGCAGGACTATCTGAAATTTTAAAGTCCTGCGAGGATCCTTTTCTTCGATCTTGCCTCTGGCTGGTTGGGTAGTTATCTGCTTGTCGTGCAAGCCAGCATTTTTCTGTGGCATGTCCCTTACGTTTGCAAATTTTGCAAAAAGGTTTCGTTTTTGGTTTGGTTCCCGTGACAGACTGTGGTTGTTTCTTGTGTTGGTCCTTGAAGCTGGTGACTGGTGCCACTGACAGAGCCCGAGGGATATTTTCCTTGGGTTCCGCAATTTCTTCTACGTATTCTACAAGTTTAATCCCTTTTTTAAATCCTTTCTTTTGGGCTTTCGTACGTAAGGGTTCATTTGATGACAAGATAAACTGAAGGAATTCAATAATCCTGTAGAAATTTACTTAGACAAGTTGTCATTGTTATCTAACCAATCTGAGGAATCCATGTAAGATTTCAGATCTATCTTAGTGAGTCCTGCACAAATCTGGGCGTCTTGTGCGGCATGTGCGAGCAGAGTGTCACCTGTCCGCTCTGCCATCTTAAAAATCCAGGTAAGTGGACCTCCTTTGGAACCTGACCCAAAAAAGGAAATGAATCGTTTCCTAAACGTTTGATAATCATTCGTTTTTTCATCAATGGCTGAAGCATAGATAACTTCTTCTGCCCGACTACCGGTTTTGATAAGGCTTCGGACGTATGAAATTTTATCTAGCGTTATTAATGACATCGTTATTTCTCATTACATCTTCGCATTTACGCAAAAATGATAATCTAGTATAATCTGGATCCTTGGGGGCAAACTCTTGTACCTTTATGTTATTTGGAAGTACCTTTACCGTTTGACAGACCAATGCAGTCTCTCAGTTTGTAATGGACATGTATGCCAAAATTGAAACAGAAAGACTCACCTTCATACGACTCAACCAAAAGAAGCTCAGGTTGATGACTACATTCATCTGAGAGATGCAGTAGCAAGGGATGGACATGCGGGCAATGTTGGGCAGCTGGTGATTCTCCCCTCTTCCTTCACTGGAGGTCCGCGATACATGCATGAAAAGACTCAGGATGCCATGACCTACGTCAGAAACTATGGACGACCAGATCTCTTCATTACTTTTACATGCAACCCTGTATGGACTGACATAACAGAAGCTCTAATGGAAGGCCAGAAAGGACAAGATCGGCATGACATTATAGCGAGAGTATTTCGTCAGAAAGTGATCAAACTCATGGACTTGCTTACAAAAGCATCAATCTTTGGCCCTACACGGTGCTAAATGTACTCCAATGAGTGGCAGAAACGAGGTCTACCACATGCCCATGTCTTGATGTGGCTGAAAGAGAAACTTCGACCGAACATGATTGACAACTGCATACGAGCAGAGTTTCCTGATCCAGAAGAAGATCCAGTTCTCTATGAGATTATCAAGAAGCAAATGATTCATGGGCCATGTGGACCATTCAACAGACACTCTCCATGCATGAAAGATGGACGTTGCACCAAAAACTTCCCAAAAGACCCGAGAAAGGATATTCAGAGTAGAGAAGATAGCTATTCTCAGTACAGGAGAAGAGCGCCAGGCGATGGAGGTTTTACAGCAGTGTTTCGACCTGGAACAGACAGTGAAATAACAGTAGACAACAAATGGGTGGTCCCCTACAATCCTCTTTTGATTAAAGCATTCAATGCGCATATCAATGTGGAGTTCTGCAATTCAGTCAAGTCCATCAAGTATGTCTGCAAATATGTTAACAAAGGCTCTGACCAAGCGATCTTTGCATTGGAAAAGGATGGAAATCATGATGAGGTGACACAGTTTCTGCAGGGCCGTTATATATGCAGCAATGAAGCCCTATGGAGAATTTATAATTTTCCCATACACGAACGATATCCAAAATTAGTTCAACTGGCTGTTCACCTGGAAAATGGACAAAGAGTATACTTTACAGAAGAGTCCCTCCAAAATCAAATGGCAAATCCTGCTGATACGACCCTCCCTGCATTCTTCAAGCTTTCACAGGAAGATGAGTTTGCTAAAAAACTCCTGTATGTTGACGTACCCAAGTTCTACATGTGGCAGACTTCAATGAAAAAGTTCCAGAGAAGAGCTCAAGGATCCGATGTTGAAGGATATCCAGGGATATAGTCAGGCAATGCTTTGGGACGTGTCTACACGGTTCACCCCAACAACTTTGAATGCTATTGTTTGAGACTACTTTTGCACCACATCCGTGGCCCAAAATCATATGCAGCACTGAAGACAGTGAATGGACAAGTCTGCAGAACCTATCAGGAAGCGTGTAATCTCCTTGGCATACTGGAAGATGATGGTCACTGGAATGACACATTAGAAGAGACAGCAGCTACTCAATCGCCAATGAGAATGAGGAACCTGTTTGCCATCATGATTGCTACATGTGGACTTTCCAACCCAAGCCAGCTCTGGAAAAAAAACACCAAGAAAGTCTTTCGGAGGATCTGCTTCATCAAGCAAGAAGAGAATATCCTGGTCAAGAGATTGAGTTCATGGATGACATGCTCAACAGGGCTCTGATCATGCTGGAAGACAAAGTGATGGAACTATGCGGAAAAAATCTGACTGATTTTGGATTGCCTTCCCCAAACCGAGAAGAACCAGGAGCTGCAAACAGGGAGTTGCTCAGAGAGACACAATACTTAGTTGAAGTTCTGGTGAATTTTCTTAAAAAAATGAGCCTCACCTGGTGCCTGATCAAGCAAATGCTTATGAATAGATCTTGCAAGCGATACAAGCGGAGCAGGGAGGTATGATCTTTCTTTATGCACCTGGCGGGACAGGAAAAACATTCCTGATCAACCTTCTATTGGCCAAAGTACGTTATCAGGGGAAAATTGCTCTTGCTGTGGCATCCTCAGGCATTGCTGCAACACTACTAGAAGGAGGACGTACTGTACACTCAACTTTTAAACTGCCTTTCAACCTCGCTCACAATGAGAATCCAGTGTGCAACATCAAAAAACGATCGGCAAAGGCAAACCTCTTAGAAAAATGCAGCCTCATAGTCTGGGATGAATGCACTATGTCTCACAAGTTAGCGTTTGAAGCATTGGACAGGACCTTGCAAGACATACGAGAAAATGACCAGATCATGGGTGGCATTACAATGGCCATTGCTGGAGATTTTCGCCAGACCCTACCTGTCATTCCTCGAAGCACTCCAGCTGATGAACTGAATGCGTGCCTCAAGGCATCATACCTTTGGAGAAGTGTTCAGACACTCACCCTATCCACAAACATGAGAGTACATCTGCAAGGAGATCAGGATGCTGAACGATTTGCAAACCTTCTACTACAGATTGGGAATGGAACTTTCCCTGTTGATTCAGAAGGATAAATAATCATTCCTCAAGGATGTGGAAATGTTGTAAAGTCCTCAACTGAGCTCACTAACATGGTCTACCCAAACATTATCCACCACTACAAGGATCACAAGTGGCTGCGTGAACGCGCAATTCTTGCACCAAAGAATGAAACGGTGGCTGAAATCAACATGACTCTACTCAGACAGCTTCCAGGCAATGAGACCTCATTCAAGTATGTTGATACAGGACCAAGCAGTCCAGTACCCTGCAGAATTCCTTAATTCTTTGGAGCCCGCTGGAATGCCTCCTCACCACCTCACTCTCAAGATTGAACTCCTATAATGCTCTTAAGAAATCATGAACCACCAAGGCTCTGCAATGGCACAAGACTGGTGGTGAAGAACATGATGCCACATGTACTGGAAGCTACAATACTGACAGGAAAAGCTAAAGGAGAGGACGTTTTTATACCAAGGATACCTCTCATCACCATTGATCTGCCATTTGAGTTCAAGCGATTTCAGTTCCCGGTTAAAGTAAACTTTGCCATGACCATCTACAAAAGCCAGGGACAGTCCCTAAAGATGGTTGGCCTAAACCTGGAGTTTCCTTGCTTTTCTCATGGACAGTTCTATGTTGGATGCTCCAGAGTGGGAACTGCCAAAAATCTGTACATACTTGCTGCTAATGGCAAAACCAAAAATGTGGTCTACCCTAATGCACTGCAGTGAGACAATGTGGAGCCTTCCGGAGGGTGGCATCCTACCGTGGTCTAGCAAAACAGCCGCCCGGAGGGCGGCGTTTCTGCTAGTATATATATATATATATGCAAGTAAATCACTGTTGTGTGGCACGTGATCCAGGTATATGCTGATAACCACAACGAAAGAAGAAAACACGAAGTTCCCAAGCGCTTTCGTGTAATTCACATTTTCAGGGGTGAGTACAGTCTGTACTCACCTCTGAAGATGTGAATTACACGAAAGCGCTTGGGAACTTCGTGTTTTCTTCTTTCCTTGTGGTTATCAGCATATATATATATATATATATATATATACTTTTTTGTAAGTAGAGGAGGTACTTTCTAAATGTGTTTATCTAATTTTACTTCTGCGCATTGTGCACGTAATATATATATATATATATATATATATATATATATATATATATATATATATATATATATATATATATATATATATATTTTGACTACGTGTGAAGACCTCTTGAAGTTCACTTGTGTTTGTGTAGTTTATAAAATAATGATTGTTTGTGTTCTACCTGAGTGGAGAGTCCGTAGAGCTTCGCGCTGGCTATGAAGTCAGGAGTCGATGACGTCCTTCTCAGGGAAAAGTGAGGTCACGTCTTACGGCGATCCACCTGGGGAGCTGACCTGGGGCTGACC
This sequence comes from Homarus gammarus, assembly GCA_958450375.1. Lineage (NCBI taxonomy): Eukaryota > Metazoa > Arthropoda > Malacostraca > Decapoda > Nephropidae > Homarus > Homarus gammarus. The sequence goes on along the minus strand of CAUDMG010003690.1, from coordinate 162,705 downwards.
TGGATCTTGTGGCGATCAGCTAGGGGCTGATCTGGGGCTGACCTCTGGGTTGGTGCATTCAGCCTGGGGGCTGACCTGTGGCTGTCCTCTGTTGCACACCGACGAGTCTTGATTGTTTAAACAAGAGATTATTTGATTATCTGGAACCACTTTGAAAACCTTCCTTAACTCCGGTGATGTCGTGTTAGCTGGTAGTAATCTTAGCCCACACCCGGGTAGGCTCGGCTGCTCTCGGCTCCAGTCGGGGTAACCTTCAGTAGGGCGTGTCACTGAGGGTTGACTGCTAAGTTGGTAATATTTTATAATGTTTTTGTTACCACTGTGTCTCTATGTATACGTTCTGTAACTGTTTATAGCCACTGTCCACTTAATTTTCTTGTAATTGCTTGTTTGTTTATGATTCACTTAAAGTGCCACTTAAGTCACTGGAATCACTTGAAGTAATGTTTGTTTCTGAATGTCTGGCCGATTCTTCTTCTAATCCGTCTCACCGCTGCCACCAGTGTGCTGGTCCTTTTTATAGATATATATATCACACACACATATATATATTAGTTCTGGAATTAATAAGTGGCAGGGCTGAAGTAAACACTTTGTTGGTTTTTCTTTATTGTAGAAAAATATGGCTCCACAGGTATATAGTTCAGTTGAGAGTATATTGTACCTTCTCTACTAGGGGTAATGAATTAGTGTCCGTACACAGGAGAACACATAAGTGAGGTGATCTCTGGGTAACAAAAAAATATGAGTCTGATCTCTCCCCAGCCTCTATTAACTAGAGAGAGATGAGGAGCAGGCCAGGTATGTTATGATTTGGTTGACCTCTCCTGCCCTCTGGAGTGTGAGAAAGGAAACATGTTAGATATATTGTTATGCTAACATGAGCTGACCTCGGCCAGACCTCGCTCGCTCCCCGAAGGAACTACAACCTCAGCCATGCATAATGTCAACAGCTGGGGCACAGTTGAATAACTTGGTGAATAATTTGGTATTATACATTTGGGTAAATATTTATATAATGCAAATGGTGCTATTACACCTGTACTTGTATCTGTACCTGTACTTGTATCTGTGTCTGTACATGTATCTGCACCTGTACTTGTATCTGTACTTGTATCAGTAACTGTATTTATATTTGTATATGTATCTGTACTTGAATCTATTCTTGTATCTGTACCTGTAATTGTATATGTGCCTGTAATTGTATCTTTACTTATACTTGAATCTCTACCTGTACTTGGATCTGTCCCTGTACTTGTATCTACTGCATACCTGAAATTGTATCTGCATTTTTACTTGTAAATTTACCTGTACTTGTATCTTTACCTGTACTTGTGTCTGTACCTGTACCGGGTATTCGTATTTGTACCTTGACATTGCTATTGATATTGAAACAGTTTTTTTTAGCCTATAAAATAAATATACAGAGTGGATAATAATACCAATATTAACATGGTTGAGCCGGTTGAGAGGTTGAGCTCTCTTATATCTGTACCTGTACCTTTATTTATACCTGTATTTGTATCTGTACCTTTACTCGTATCTCTACTTGTACTTATACTTGTATCTGCACCTGTACTTGTATCTGTAACTGTATTTGTATTTGTATCAGTAACTGTACATGTACTTGTATATGTGCCTGTATTTGTGTCTGTGCCTGTACTTTTCTATGTACCTGTACTTTCATATGTACCTGTACTTGTATCTGTACCAGTACTTTCATATGTACCTGTACTTGTATCTGTACCTGAAATTGTATCTATATTTATACTTGTATCTTTACCTGTACTTGTATATGTACCTGAACTTGTATCTGTACCAGTACTTTCATATGCACCTGTACTTGTATCTGTACTTGTACTTTTATCTGCACCTGTACAATAATAATAATAATAATAATAATTGACGGTTTATTGAAAAAGTTCTGCAGCCCGAAGGCTGAAAATATACATTGGACAAAAATGACTTACTACATACATTGGTGGTTTAGCAAAAGCCTTCATTAGAGAAAGGTAAAGGAACATACAGATTAATGTAGGTGTTAAACAGCAAAAACGTAGTGTAGTAACTCCCTCCCAGATGGTGTTAGGAGGGACCTCACGTGGTGTAGTAGTTCCCTCACAGATGGTGTTATGAGGGGCCTCACGTGGTGTAGTAATTCCCTCACAGATGGTGTTATGAGGGGCCTCACGTGGTGTAGTAATTTCGTTACAGATGGTGTTATGAGGGGCCTCACGTGGTGTAGTAATTCCCTCACAGATGGTGTTTTGAGGGGCCTCACGTGGTGTAGTAATTCCCTCACAGATGGTGTTATGAGGGGCCTCACGTGGTGTAGTAATTCCCTCACAGATGGTGTTATGAGGGGCCTCACGTGGTGTAGTAATTCCCTTACAGATGGTGTTATGAGGGGCCTCACGTGGTGTAGTAATTCCCTCACAGATGGTGTTATGAGGGGCCTCACGTGGTGTAGTAATTCCCTCACAGATGGTGTTATGAGGGGCCTCACGTGGTGTAGTAATTCCCTCACAGATGGTGTTATGAGGGGCCTCACGTGGTGTAGTAATTCCCTCACAGATGGTGTTATGAGGGGCCTCACGTGGTGTAGTAATTCCCTCACAGATGGTGTTATGAGGGGCCTCACGTGGTGTAGTAATTCCCTCACAGATGGTGTTATGAGGGGCCTCACGTGGTGTAGTAACTCCTTCACATATGGTGTTATGAGGGGCCTCACGTGGTGTAGTAATTCCCTCACAGATGGTGTTATATGAGTGAGGTGTGGTTCCAGTCCTTCCTATCGTAGACGGATTAACACATCGTTGGTTGTTGGGTCTCACGAGCCGTTATCACTGGGTACCTGGGACCTCACTGTGTGAAGGTTAACTTGGGTACTACTGCTACTGTTGAGTTGTTCTCACTGACTTAAGCACTGTTCACCACTGTTCACCTCTGTCTAACACTGGTTCCATGTGTATGTGTACATGTACTTGTACCTGTATCTGTACTTGTATCTGTACCTGTATTTGTATTTGCATCTCAACTTGTATCTGCACCTTGTATCTGTAAATGTACTTGTATCTGTAAATGTACTTGTATCTGTACATGTACTTGTATATGTGCCTGTATTTGTATCCAACGCAAGTGTCTGTATCTTCTCGTGTATCTGCACCTCAACTCGTATCTGTACTTGCACTTGCATGAGTACCTGTACTTTGTGTGTGTGTGTGTTCGCACACAGGGTGGTGAAATGCTTCTGGTGTGGCAGCATTATGTTAGTGTTTAGGTGCAAGCACTGCTTACGCCCTCTCGCTTTTGGGTACCGTCGCTGACTAGCCCTCGTAGCGAACAGGGAAGCACCTTGCATAAGTCTTCCCCTGGCAGCACACCGTAAATGGGTGCTTCGAAGGCCCAGGCTAGACCAGCAGGGAATCTCGGAGGAGAAGTGGACCCTAGAGGTACAGCACATAAACCCACTGGCATGTGGACATGTCCTAGCGCCTACCAAACGTTGTCCCGCTGACCTTGGTAGGTATAAGGCTACAGGAGTACACCCGAAACGAAAAATCTGTGGTGGAGCCCCACATGAGGCAGACATGCATAGAGAGCTCCAAGAAGACCCCAACGGTGGTATGGGCGGAAGTGGTGACTACCATGGGAACCCAACGACTACGCCGGCAGACGAAGGCAATGTATGATGGACAGGCTACTAAGGCGAAACCCCGAAAATTGGACTATCGGCAGTCCATTGCAACTCTCCCTCTTCCCAGTTGTTGCAACATTTGCACCACTGGATCAGGAAAAGAGGGAGCCAATATGAGTGGTTGCAGCCTAAACTCCTGCCTCACTACATACGAGTAAATCAACTGGTGCACAGCCATCACCCAGCTCACCATACCTCTATCATCATCAAAACCAGTATACCTCCAAAAGTCCTATGGCGACGAATAAATGACGACGGGGACAGGCAGAGAAGATTTCCCGGGAGTCTCTAGTCACAACTCTGCACTTGTGCAGCACAGATAAGATGGTCATTTATGCACTAGGATATCAGCAGCAGTACAATCCGGTCTTGTCTGTGCGACTGAGCAGACCTTTCGAGGAGCCACTCTGCTCACCCGACATGTGGAGGGGTCTAGGAACAGTGCCGTAAACATAGCCCACCTAAAAACCCAACCTGACTGGGCAACCACATTCAGTAAAGTCATCCTTATGCTGTCGAAAACACATTCAAAATCACAGATCCAAACAGAAACAAACTATACAACCTCCTATGGTCGCTGCATGAATTGTCAGGACCCTTATGTATACTGGCACAAATTGAGCATCCTGAAAGAAGAACTGCCCTTGTGGCAAAAGAGCTGGCTGGGTATAACATCGACATAGCAGTCATTAGTGAGTCCCGGCTCCCAGACGAGGGTCAACTCACTGAACGGGGGTCTGGCTATACTTTCTTCTGGATGGGTAAGCCTGCTGCAGAGAGAAACCTCATTTATTGAGTTGGTTTTGCCAACTGCCAACGCATCCTGCACAGGTTAACTGAAATGCTTATTGGGATCAACGAGCGAATCATTACCTGGGAGTCCCACTGACTCATCCACATCATGCCTTTTTCATCAGTGCATACGCCCCAACCAGGGCCGGCCTTAGGAGGTACGGGGCCCAATTGGGAACAATTTTGGTGGGCCCCAGGTTCCCAGCCAAGGTCTGTAGAATCATAGAAATATAAATAAAGTCTATTATAGACTTTATATATCTATGGTAGAATGGAAAGTAATCAAAATATGCGCTTAAAAAGTGCATGCGAGTTAATGGACCAAACAGATCTAAGCTACATTTTAATGTAAACTTGCATACATGTAAGGCTACAAGTAACAAACAAAATGTGTAGATCACCCCTGAAAAGTACATAGTTACAATACCACTTATTTTAGTGACTGTGAAATGATTTATTAAAAATATTAATTTATTTTCGTTCAGAAAAAAATCAGAATTTAAGTGCATTGTTGGAAACAAATTATCTTTTTTGGATTTCTATTAACATTCATAAATTATAAATGAGTCATATTATTATTGCCTTTTATTATGAGAAAGTTATCTTTCTTGCTTTTTTCTCTGCATAGTTTTTCAGAATTTTGTCTAAGTTTAAACTCCTGCTAATTTCAGATTCAATGGACATAATTGCCAAATGGTTCAAACGTTCTTGAATTACTTGACGAGCCTAGAGTAGATTATTCCAGAGGGGGGCCGCCTCAGGCGCCGGGCCCAATTGGGAGCAATTGGTCCAATTGGCTTATGGTCGGCCCTGGCCCCAACACCGGATACAGAGGATGACATCAAAGATGTCTTTTATGCCGACCTCGACATAGTGCTAACCTCTATACCCGGAGAAAATAAGGTTTTACTCCTTGGTGACTTCAATGCCAGAGTTGGCAGAGATGCTGCACACAACCTCACTATCACCATTACCTTGTTTAGGCAGGCCTATAAGATCAAGGGCTCGTGGAAACACCCACGATCCAAACACTGGCATCTCATTGAATGCATCATTGTCAGAGAAAGAGATCGAAGAGATGTCCTCAGACCACTGAGATGTTGATCATCAGCTCGTTAGAGCCAAGTTCTTACTTCATGTCACCCCAAAGCGGCGAAGACAGCAAGCCTCCAGAAGAGCTTTTAACACTAAGCATCTGGAGGAACCAGTGGTAGCACATGCTTTCAGAGAGCAGCTCGAACATGGGCTGATAAACAACCCGACAACAACTCAACCCAAATCCCAGTGCCGAATGGGATATTCTAGACAATGTGATACAAAAACCTGCAGAGAATCCCTCGGCCAGATTTAAAGAATACACCAAGACTGGTTTCATGAAAATTACCCAGCAATCAATGTACTCGTCGATGATAAACATGCTGCTTTAACTGACTGCAGAACAACCTTTAGTCTCCAACCAAAGCTGATACCTTCTGCAAGAAGAAAACGGCGGCCCAGTGGGAACAACGCAATCTAAACAACGACTGGTTTAAAAATAAAGCATATTAAACACAAAAATTTGCAGGTCAGCACAAGGTGCGCGAATTTTTCAATTACACTAAAACATTTTACTGGCCAATCATTTGTGGCACAGCCCCCTCAGCTCACCTGACAGTAACCCTATGATTAAAGACGAAGAAGGCATCCTTCAGCGCTGGAAAGAGCAATACCATTCATAGCTCAACCGAAACACTGATGTGGATGTCCTGACAACCTAGCAGGTCCCTCAGCATCCAGAACTGACCCCCCTCACCTATCCTCCATCTCTGGAAGATGTAGCTATAGCCATCAAAGAGATGAAAAATAACAAAGCCTCAGGGCCTGATGGAATCCCAGTCGAGGTGTATAAAGCAGGAGGACCTCTGCTTACCAGCCGTCTCCACTCTCTCCTGGAGAATATATGAGAAAAGGAGGAAATCCCGAAGCTCTTAAAGACGCCTCCATCGTCAATATTTATAAGAACAAGGGAGACCGGTCAGACTGTGGCAACTACCGTGGGATCTCGCTGCTGTCCGTACCTGGCAAGATTATCGCCTGAGTCATCCTAAACAGACTTCTGCCTGAGTCTGAAAACTTCCTCCCAGAATCTCAATGTGACTTTAGATTCTCACGTGGCACCACTGACATGATCTTTGCTGCCCGTCAGATACAGGAAAAGTGCAGAGAATAGCGTCGTCATCTGTACATGGCTTTCATCGACCTAACCAAGGCCTTCGACTCGGTCAACAGGGAAGCCGTTTCGGCCGCTCAACAAAATTCAATACCATTGCGAGGCAACTCTACGATGGCATGAACTGTCGTGTCCTGCACAATGGCACCCAGTCTGAGTTCTTCCCCATCGAAACAGGAGTTAAACAAGGGTTTGTACTAGCACCAACTCTCTTTTCTATTTTCTTGGCTGCCTTCTTTACTCGTGCCAGCGCCAGTTTAGCCGGCGGGGTGGACATCGAATACCAGATGAAGGGTCTTTTTAGCATAAGCCGACTCCAGGCTGGAACAAGGGTTTCGGCAGCTTCCATTAATGTGCTTTGGTATGCAAACGACCTCACGCTTGTTGCGCTCACTGAACGCAACCTACAAGATTTCCTGAACACCTGCGCAGATGCATATGCACCTTTCGGCTTTGAGGTAGAATTTAAGGAAGACTCAGATTTTCTTCCAGCCTGAAACTGGTTCAGCCACACCTCCACCATCCATCGAGCTTAACGGTACTACCCTTTCTAATGTTTCCCCTCTTTCGGTATCTCGGCTCCCAACTGTAGGGAGCTGATATTATTTCAAGGCACTTGAAAACGTTCTCCAACGTAGTTTACGTTTTATTCTCCGAGTTCGCTGGGAAGACAAGAGAACAAATGCCAGTAGCCTTGCTGACACCATCTGTAAAAGCATCGAGGCTACCATTATCCATAAATAACTACGCTGGACTGGTCATGTTGCCCGCATAGACGACAGTAAACTGCCAAAGCAGCTACTTTATAGTCACCTAACAAATAGTAACTGAAAAGGTATAAGGATAGTTTTAAGACAGACCTGAAAAAGTGCTAAATCGACCCCCATACCTGGGAGACCATTACTCCACACCGTAATTCTTGGAGGATCACCACACAAGAAGGTGTCAATACTTTCGAGTTAGCTCAACTGCATAACGAGACAGACAAGCTTCCACGCCGGAAAGACACTGCTGCCGCCCCTCCCGCACTAGAAGTAGCCCACCACATGTGCAACATCTATGATCGACCATTGCCGGTCCCGTATCGACTTATTTAATCACCTCAGAACTCACCAACCTAGGTGACATCCCTAATAACTCATATCATTTTATTATAGCTGGATGGTCGTCATACTCGACTCCGATTGACAGCAAAGTAGTAGTAGTAGTAGTAGGTGTGCGCGGCGGCGTGGGTGTCGTGGAGTGTCTTCCCTGATCTGAAGTGTTATTGGTGGGGACATACTCGATGTGTGGGAGCGGGAATTTAACAATGTGTCGGTGAATATCTGATGTCACCCTAAGCATTGTCACCCAAGGCTTCTTTTCATCCCTTACGGCATTAATCGTAAATATTCCGTGTGTTCACCGGCGATCACCAAGCGAGTAGTGAGCTGGGGGTACTTGGTGGGTCGGCTAATGCGGAGGCCGAGTGCCAGTGCCTGTGTCAATAGGCCTACTTTGGCAGGGGTGGCTTCGAGACTCTCGGCCCTATGAGCGTTCTGCCCATGCGGTCGCCTCCCCCTCCCATAGTAACGGACACTTCATGTTGGGTCTTGACAAACCAAGTGAGTATATATAACTGATATTACACCAGCGAGACCATATAAATAGTGGTTATTTGTGTCAAGGATATATAAACAAGTGTTTGGTGTGACAAATTCTTGTTCCCAGTGTATCATTCTGATGTGTGGATTGTCGCCCTTGGGGGGGGGGGGGGGTAGCCTACACACCCACGCGCGCACTTTTGCCCCTACTACCTGGACACAGCAGTCCAGCTTGTCACCTCTCCGCCTTTCCCTCATAAGAGCTAGTTTAATCTTGTGTTTGGGACCAAAGCAGATGATCGGAGGCGGACGCAACTGTTGCCCAAGGTGCAGAACACTATATCGAGTAACAGATATTGTTGTGTCTGTGCTAGCCAGCACCAAAATTGCACTAGCTGTGATTGTGTTAGAAACAACCGACCATGTGTGGCTTGAAGAAAGGGAAACAATTGCCGCAACCCTTATAACCCTTATGGCAGGGAGCAGACACAGGAGGCCACAGTGGATATCGCTGGGACCCAGCCGCCAGATGATATCCTAAATGATAGCAGTGAGTCTACTCAACGAGAAAATGTAGTACGAATTAACGCGGAACCAACAGTAGCAGATGTCCACGAGGTGAATGAGAAACAGCCACCACAGTGGAATGGCATGTTGATGGAAAATGCCGAAATTTGGGTGAAAGAAACTTACTCAGAAATTGTCAGGTGGTCGTCAGCTAACCTGTTTGAACCACCCAAGTGTGCGGCCACCAAAAAATGATTCGGGAGATGATTCGTCTCATAACTGATTACACTCAAGACCGCTTCCTTGCCCCTTTCGCTCTTCATATACTGGCAATAATAGCACATCTATTCTGTCAGAGGACACACACAAAGACTAAGCACAAAGAAAATGCGGCAGCAATGAAGAGAAGATTGACACTGTGGCAGAAGGGGGCCCCTTGATGATCTCCTATGTGAAGCAAGAACACTGCAGGAGAGACTAAAATCTGCAGGAGATGGAAAGCAAAACACCGATGATGTTGCAAGAAAGTTTGGAAACAAAATGCTTGTGGGAAAAGTGTATTTGGCGGTAAGATCTCTGACAGAGGAATCCGCAGGTGGGGTCCTGCCAATAAACAGAGAGACATTAAAACAACTGAAAGAAAAACATCCCTCTGCAAGTGATGATGAAGGCATCAGGTTTCAGGGTGCCTATATCCCACCAAATGGTGTCCGGTTCGAGAAAATAACAAGAGGGATGGTGTGGAAATAGGCACTGAAGACTCAGGGAGGTGCCGGCCGTTCAGGTCTGGATGCAAACGGTTGGAGAGTCATCCTCAGCACTAGCAAGTTTGGCCCCGAAGCGAGTGATCTCTGCACGGCCATTGCCGTCCTTACAAGAAAGCTGGCATCCTCATGCTGCCATCACCTCCACGCTCTGATGGCCTGCCGCCTCATTCCCCTGGATAAGTAGCCAGCATGTAGGCCAATAGGAGTGATGAAAGTGCTGAGGCGAATCATCGGAAAATGCATAATGGAGGTGTTAAAGGATGATGCCAGGGCAGCAGCAGGGAACCTGCAAGTTTGTGCTGGCCACCAAGCTGGAGGGGAAGCTGCCATTTCCACCATGAGAACGATATTTGAGCAGCACGATTGTGAGGCCGTTCTCCTGGTCGACGCTTCAAACGCATTCAACATACTTAACCGCATGGCCGCACTGCACAACATCAAGATCAAGTGTCCAAGCTTTGCAATGTATGTTGAAAACTCGTATAGGAATCCATCAGACCTCGATATAGTAAACAACAAGGCGCTAAGAGGTGATACCATCTTACAGTCAACCGAGGGAACAACACTGGGGGACCCTGTTGCAATGGCAATGTACACAATAGGCCTATCCTTGCTCCAACACGAAATAAAATATGAAACAACCGAGGTCAAACAAGTGGCGTATGCTGATGACCTTACAAGAGCAGGAAAAGTGGAGGACATCAAAAAGTGGTGGGACCTGGTAACATCGCGAGGTCCACAAATAGAGTACCACCCAAACGCCAGCAAGTCCTTCCTCATTGTGAAGCCAGAACATTATGAACGGGCAATGGAGGTGTTCGGTGGAAGTGAGGTGAAAATAACAAAGGATGGCCAAAGACACCTTGGCGCAGTAATTGGCACGAAGGACTTCAAGACCGAGTATGTAGCAGGAAAGGTGAATGAGTGGGTTAGGGAAATCCAAGCTCTGTCTGAGATTGCTAACACAGAGCCACATGTGGCTTTTGCAGCATTCACCCATGGAGTCAAGCATCGCTGGAACTACCTGATGCGCACTGTCCTTGATATCGGACCCCTCCTCCACCCCTAACTGCAGCAGAAAGATCACTCCTTGCACTACCACTGAGACTGGGAGGAATGGGACTAACGAATCCAGAGGAGATTGCTGCCACTGAGCATCAAAACTAAGTTAAGCTCACGGCAGCCCTCATGGACCACATAATAGCTCAGAACGCAACAGGGGAGGTGGATACCAGTGAAGTAAACAAGATCCGAAGGTCCATTACGACAGAACGACAGCACGGCCAAAGTGACAAGTTGCAGCAACTATTGCTGCAAATACCAGAGAATTTGAAAAAAAAAGTAGCTATAGCGCAGGAGGTGGGCTCCTCGAACTGGTTAACTACGTTACCAATAAGGGCAAATGGTTTCAGTCTCAATAAACAAGAATTTACAGATGCCATTGCTCTAAGGTACGGTTGGCCAGTAGAACGTTTGCCCTCCCAATGCGTGTGTGGCTCTTCCTATGACGTCGATCACGCCATGGTGTGCAAGAAAGGGGGCTTCATATGCATGAGGCATGACGAAGTAAGGGACTTCACAGCAAATATGTTGAAGGAAATCTGCCGGGATGTCATGGTATAACCGACCCTCCTTCCTTTGGACAGTGAGATCTTCCAACTTAGGACTTCAAACACATCTAACGAAGCCCGTGTTGACGTCAGTGCTCGAGGATTCTGGATGCGGGGACAGCGAGCTTTCTTCGACATCAGGATTTTTGATCCCAAGGCCGCATGTCACCGTAACCTAGCTCTCGATGCTGCACACAGGAGGAACGAGAACGACAAGATAAGGGCATATGGGGAGAGACTTCAAAACGTTGATCAAGGCAGCTTCACTCCTCTAGTGTTCACAACCTCTGGTGGGATAGGACCAAGTGCAAGACGTTTCTACTCCAGACTCGCGGAGTTGATCTCCGAACAGAAGCAGCAGCCCAGAAGTTATGTTACAGCCTGGATGAGATGTCGGCTGTCTTTCTCTCTCCTTCGGTCGGCTTTGCTCTGCCTCAGGGGAACGAGAGCTTCTGCCCCAATGCCGACAACAGCTGCAGATATTGACTATGAGGCTACAGTCACTGAATGCCGCATAGATCTGCGGCTCAACTAACTCAACACAGATAGGATAGCTACTTATGTATCAGGATATTTGATATTAAGGTAATACAATGGCGGCGAAGGTGTGGCTATAGGGGGAGGATGGAGGCCACGTTATAAAAAGAAAAGTCGTAGTAGTAGTACCTGTACTTGTATCTGTAACTGAATTTGAATATTTACCTGTAATTTTATCTATACCTTTACTTGTATCTGTACTTGTACTTCTATCTGTCTCGTTACTCGTATCAATATATTTACTTGTATTTGTAGTAGAAATACAAGAAAATATATTAATACGAGTAACGAGACAGATAAAAGTACAAGTACTTGTATCTGCACCTGTACTTGTACCTCTGCCTGTACTTGTATCTGAACATATACCTGTATCTGTATCTGTACTTGTATTTGTACATGTACTTGTATTTGTCTCTCAACCTGTACTTGTATCTGTAACTGTACTTGTATCTGTACTTGTACTTGTATATGTACCTATACATATATCCGTACCTGTACTTGTATTTGTACCTGTAATTGTATTTGTACTTGTACCTGTAGCTGTACCTGCATTTTGTATCAGTGCCTGTACTTGTATCTGTACTTGTACTTGCATCAGTACCTGTACTTGTATCTGTACCTGCACTTGTATTTGTACCTGTAATTGTATCTGTACTTGTACGTGTAGCTGTACCTGCATTTTGTATCAGTGCCTGTACTTGTATCTGTACTTGTACTTGTATCTGTACCTGTACTTGTGTAACCCTGTGGCTTGTAGGCCTGTGAGGAGTGAGACTTGTCATCATATAGTCTCACTAAATATTAATTTGCTTGTAGTTATTTAGAGTCCCGTTGATATCATTAGGATGCCTGAGACTGTCGATAATATGGTTTAAGAGAGCGGTCACTTCTTCCACAAAAAGGGGGATAAATTATACCCAAAACTGTTGTATATGTACAGTGTGATATTTACAAGTCTAAATACTGTACAGTTAATTAGATTGGCCCCGTGATCTGTTACTGGAACCGTTTTCGTGAGTCGCACTAGAAACTGAGGTTCGCTCTGCGTTAGGCGTGCCGTATTGAGGTGGTCCAGGTGTAAATATTTACTCAAAGGGGTCCAGTTCAAGACTAACTAAGGGGCTTGGTTTTACCACGCCCGTAGAGAGTAATTCCTGCACTTGCCATCAGAGCGATCTATGAGTCAAGCTTCTAAAAGGTTCTCGAAGGAGGATGTAGTCATCTCCATGGAATGTCAAGCGAAACTAAAGTCAGCGTTTTTACATAACGTGTATAAGCAATCGGCTGGTAAATGATCCATTTGACCCACGAATCACGCTTAACTGGTGGTGACATTATCTATATATTACTTAACTAACTATCTAACATACTTGACGCATTGCAAGTGTAAAGTAAAGCATTCATTTACCACAAACAAGCAATCTATTCAGTGTTTAAAGAAATACCTACAACTGTGAGAGAGAATTGAACCGTACTGTGACACTCGGGGTAGACAAAACATCCCCAGGATGTTTAATACACCTAAAACCTAAGAACAACCTTTACCCTCTACAGGTCATTGAATAATGAATGTTCATAATAATACACCCATGGTATAAATTATACAGTATGTAAATTATACTGGTTACACTTATGTCTGTACTTGTACTTGCATCTTTAGTTATACTTGTATCTGTACCTGTACTTGTATCTGTGCATGCACATACGTATATCTGTACTTGTACTTGTATCTGTATCTGTACTTGTGTGTGTACTTGTACTTGTATCTGTACTTGCACTTGTATTTGCATTTGTATTTGTATCTCCAAATTTACTTGTATCTGTACATGTACTTGTATTTGCAATTGTATTTGTATCTCTACCTGTACTTTTATCTGTACACATACCTGTATCTGTAACTGTACTTGTACTTGTATCTGTCTCTGTACTTGTATCTGTATATGTACTTGTATCTGTACCTGTACTTGTATCTGTACCTGTAGTTGTGCTTGTATCTGTACTTGTATCTGTTGTACCGGTACTTGTATCTGTACTTGTATGTGTACCTGTACTTGTATCTGTACTTGTATCTGTATCTGTACTTGTATCTGTGCTTGTATCTGTACCTATGCTTGTATCTATACCTGTATTTGTATTTGTACTTGTACTTGTATCTGTGCCTGCACTTATATCTGCATTTGTACTTGTATCTGTACCTGTACTTGTGTCTGTACGAGTACTTGTATCAGAACCTGTATTTGTGTCTGTACATGTACTTGTATCTGTACCTGTATTGGTGTCTGTACTTGTACTGTATCTGTATTTGTGTCTGTACTTGTATTGTACGTGTATCTTTACCTGTACTTGTGTCTGTACATGTACTTGTATCTGTAACTGTACTTGTGTCTGTACATGTACTTGTACTTGTATCTGTAAGTGTAATTGTGTCTGTACTTGTACTTGTATCTGTACCTGTACTTGTGTCTGTACTTGTACTTGTATCTGTACTTGTGTCTGTACTTGTACTTGTACGTGTATCTTTACCTGTACTTGTGTCTGTACATGTACTTGTATCTGTACCTGTACTTGTATCTATACCTGTACTTGTATCTGTACCTGTACTTGTATCTCTACCTGTACTTGTATCTGTACCAGTACTTGTATCTGTTCTTGTACTAGTATCTGTACCTGTACTTGTATCTGTACCTGTACTTGTATCTGTAACTGTACTTGTATCTATACTTGTGTTAGTATCTGTACCTGTACTTGTATCTGTTCTTGTACTAGTATCTGTACCAGTACTTGTATCTCTACCAGTACTTGTATCTGTACCAGTACTTGTATCTCTACCTGTACTTGTATCTGTACCTGTACTTGTATCTGTACCAGTACTTGTATCTCTACCTGTACTTGTATCTGTACCTGTACTTGTATCTGTTCTTGTACTAGTATCTGTACCTGTACTTGTATCTGTACCTGTACTTGTATCTGTACCAGTACTTGTATCTCTACCTGTACTTGTATCTGTACCAGTACTTGTATCTCTACCTGTGCTTGTATCTGTACCTGTACTTGTATCTGTACCTGTTTTTGTATCTGTACCTGCACTTGTATCTATACCTGTACTTGTATCTGTACCTGTACTTGTATCTGTACCTGTACTTGTATCTGTACCTGTACTTGTATCTGTAACTGTACTTGTATCTATACTTGTGTTATTATCTGTACCTGTACTTGTATCTGTACTTGTACTCGTATCTGTACCTGTACTTGTATCTATACCTGTACTTGTATCTGTTCTTGTACTAGTATCTGTACCTGTACTTGTATCTATACCTGTACTTGTATCTATACCTGTACTTGTATCTGTACCTGTACTTGTATCTGTACCTGTACTTGTATCTGTACCTGTACGTGTATCTGTTCTTGTACTAGTATCTGTTCCTGTACTTGTATCTGTACCTGTACTTGTATCTATACCTGTACTTGTATCTATACCTGTACTTGTATCTGTACCTGTACTTGTATCTGTACCTGTACTTGTATCTGTACCTGTACTTGTATCTGTAACTGTACTTGTATCTATACTTGTGTTAGTATCTGTACCTGTACTTGTATCTGTACTTGTACTTGTATCTGTACCTGTACTTGTATCTGTACCTGTACTTGTATCTCTACCTGTTTTTGTATCTGTACCTGTACTCGTATCTGTACCTGTACTTGTATCTGTACCTGTACTTGTATCTGTACCTGTACTTGTATGTGTACCTGTACTTGTATCTGTACCTGTCCTTGTACTAGTATGTGTACCTGTACTAGTATGTGTACCTGTACTAGTATGTGTACCTGTACTAGTATGTGTACCTGTACTAGTATGTGTACCTGTACTAGTATGTGTACCTGTATTAGTATGTGTACCTGTACTAGTATGTGTACCTGTATTAGTATGTGTACCTGTACTAGTATGTGTACCTGTACTAGTATGTGTACCTGAACTTGTATCTGTACCTGTACTTGTATCTGTACCTGAACTTGTATCTGTACCTGTACTTGTATCTGTACTTGTACTAGTATCTGTACCTGAACTTGTATCTGTACCTGAACTTGTATCTGTACCTGTACTTGTATCTGTACTTGTACTAGTATCTGTACCTGTACTTGTATCTGTACTTGTACTAGTATCTGTACTTGTACTAGTATCTGTACTTGTACTAGTATCTGTACCTGTACTTGTATCTGTACTTGTACTAGTATCTGTACTTGTACTAGTATCTGTACCTGTTTTTGTATCTGTACTTGTATCTGTACTTGTACTAGTATCTGTACCTGTTTTTGTATCTGTACCTGTACTTGTATCTGTACTTGTACTAGTATCTGTACCTGAACTTGTATCTGTACCTGTACTTGTATCTGTACTTGTACTAGTATCTGTACCTGTACTTGTATCTGTACTTGTACTAGTATCTGTACTTGTACTAGTATCTGTACTTGTACTAGTATCTGTACTTGTACTAGTATCTGTACTTGTACTAGTATCTGTACCTGTACTTGTATCTGTACTTGTACTAGTATCTGTACCTGAACTTGTATCTGTACTTGTACTAGTATCTGTACTTGTACTAGTATCTGTACCTGTACTTGTAGCTGTGCCTGTACTTGTATCTGTACCTGTTTTTGTCTCTGTACCTGTACTTGTATCTGTACTTGTACTAGTATCTGTACCTGTACTTGTATCTGTACTTGTACTAGTATCTGTACTTGTACTAGTATCTGTACCTGTACTTGTATCTGTACTTGTACTAGTATCTGTACCTGAACTTGTATCTGTACCTGTACTTGTATCTGTACTTGTACTAGTATCTGTACTTGTACTATTATCTGTACCTGTACTTGTATCTGTACCTGTGCTTGTATCTGTACCTGTACTTGTATCTGTTCCTGTACTTGTATCTGTACCTGTACTATTATCTGCACCTGTACTTGTATCTGTACCTGTACTTGTGTCTGTACATGTACTTGCATCTGTACCTGTACTTGTGTCTGTACTTGTACTTGTATCTGTACTTGTGTCTGTACTTGTACTTGTACGTGTATCTTTACCTGTACTTGTGTCTGTACATGTACGTTTATCTGTAACTGTACTTGTGTCTGTACATGTACTTGTATCTGTACCTGTTTTTGTATCGGTAACTGTACTTGTATCTATACTTGTACTAATATCTGTACTTGTACTTGTATCTGTACTTGTACTAGTATCTGTACCTGTACTTGTATCTGTACCTGTACTTGTATCTGTACTTGTACTAGTATCTGTACCTGTACTTGTATCTGTACTTGTACTAGTATCTGTACTTGTACTAGTATCTGTACTTGTACTAGTATCTGTACCTGTACTTGTATCTGTATCTGTACTTGTATCTGTACCTGTACTTGTATCTGTACTTGTACTATTATCTGTACGTGTACTTGTATCTGTACCTGTACTTCTATTTGTACCTGTACTTGTATCTGTACTTGTACTAGTATCTGTACCTGTACTTGTATCTGTACTTGTTCTAGTATCTGTACCTGTACTTGTATATGTACTTGTACTAGTATCTGTACTTGTGCTAGTATCTGTACTTGTACTAGTATCTGTACCTGTACGTGTATCTATACCTGTACTTGTATCTGTACCTATACTTGTATCTGTACTTGTACTTGTATCTGTACCTGTACATGTATTTGTACCTGTACTTGTATCTGTACTACTTGTATATAAATCAACAAATGATGAAACAGAAGTGTCTTTTTAACTTAATCAAATATAGTAAATCTTGACATTTCTTAAAAATTTCTGATGTTTTTGGTGTGATTGACAGAGGTCATCATGGGTCACGGGTCTACCCTCATCATCTTGCTGGAGTTGTTAACCTGTGCTGGCGCCATCACCAGTGCCCAAGAAGGTAAATGTCTTTATATTAAGGGTGCCAGCCTTCGAAAGACGACTGCACAACACTAGGCACTGGGCAGAACAAGATGTCTAATATTATCAGTAATTCTAGATTTCAGTTACTAAGTCATCTTGCAATCTATATATCAGGGTACTAGAACACCGTCCTCCTTCCCTCCCCCTATACTCTTTCCTATTGCCCCCTTCCCTCTTTCCTACTGCGCTCTCCCCTTTCCCCTTCCTTCCTCCTCTACGTCTCTCCTTCCATCCTCCCTCCTTCATTCCTTCTTCTCTTCATCATTCCTTCTCCCTCCCTTCTTCCCTCTCTCCCTCCCCCCTACTCTCCATCTCTCGTTTCCTCCTTCCTCTCCCTTTCCTTCCCTCACATGTTCAAATTTAATCACCTTTTGATTAAACACCTTAATGTTACCTGGGGTAGATTAGGTTAGGTTAGGTTAGGTTCGGTTACTTAGTAAAAATGTTCCTTACAGGTTGATTTGAGATAAAACACAAAAATAATGTAAAAACAAAAAAAATTACACGAAGACTACCTTCACCAGATATGCGGTCATTTAAGGTAGAGTCTCACTGTTAATTTTGTTTCCTCTTTCTATTTCTCCTCTTCCTACTCTTCCTCTTCCATTTCTTCTTCTTCTTCTTCTTCTTCTTCTTCCTCCTATTTCTCCATTTCCTCCTCCCAAAATTCTTCCTCGTTCTTCTTGTTTTTCTTCTTCTCCGTTTCCTCCTCTTTATCCCCCCAATCATCTTCCTTCTCTTCCCCCTCCTTCTTATTCCTTTCCTTTTCCTCCCCTTTCTCCTCCCAATTCTCTTCTTCCTGTTCCTTCTCCTTCTTCGTTTCCTTTCCCCCTCCCCCTCCAACTCCCGTTTCTCTTCTCAATCCTCTTCCTTCTTCTTCCTCCTCCTTCTTCTTCGTTTGCATTTTCTCCTCTATCTCCTATTTCTCTTCTTAATCATCTTCCTCCTTCTCCTTCTTCTTCTTCTTCTCCTTTTCCTCCTCTTTCTTCCCTTTTACCTCCCAATCCTCTCCTCCTACAGGTAAACAGATAGTCCAGGTAATGCGATTCAATGGGGATGGAGCTCGTCGCAGCGACACCTGGTTGGAATACGGAGATGCACCTCTTGTCGTGACGGGAGACTACACACTCTGTTTACGTTTCAATATACAGGTGTTCCGACTACTGACAGCTATAATATACCTCTTGGATACAACGGACTATGATCACTTCCGTGAGTACCAGTTTTCAGTACCAGTTGTGAGTGAGTACCTGCTGTGTTTTGTGTACCATTTGTGAGTACCAGTTATGAGTACCAGTTCTAAGTGAGTACCTCTTGTCTTTTGAGTACCAGTTGTGTTTTGAGTACTGTTGTGTCTTCAGTACCAGTTGTGAGTACCAGTTATTTTAAGTACCAGTTGTAAGTGAGTACCTGTTGTGTTTTGAGTACCAGTTTTGTTATGAATACTGTTGTGTTTTGAGTAACAGTTGTGAGTACCAGTTTTGACTGAGTACCTGTTGTGAGTGAGTACCTGCTTTTTTGAGTACCAGTTGTGTTTTGAGTACCAGTTGTGTTTGAGCACCAGTTGTGTTTTGAGTACCAGTTGTGTTTTGAGTACCAGTTGTGTTTGAGCACCAGTTGTGTTTTGAGTACCAGTTGTGTTTTGAGTTCCAGTTGTATTTGAGCACCAGTTGTGTTTTGAGTACCAGTTGTGTTTTGAGTACCAGTTGTGTTTTGAGTATCGCTATCCCATAACTTAGCAACGTGAAGTACGTTGAAGATGAATATAATAATCAGGATAATGAGGGCACATATGGCACAAAAAAATACATTGGTAACTCAATTCAACTTAGTCCTTAATATGTATCACTTAAAATTAATGTTTCACCAATACACAACAAACAATGTTAAATGCAAAAGTTACAAACACAAATAAGGACCAAATTGTGCGTCATGGGTTCAATCACAGCCCTCTTACTTTATCACAACAGTTCAGGAGTGAAGGTTTGGAATTATACACATAACATAAGATTTAAATAATATTTAATAACAAAGGTTTACCATAACAAATGTGCAGGTTACAAAATGAATGGAAAGATTACAACAAGAGAATAAATAATATACCTGATTACTGACCAAACATCGTATGCAATGACTCCTTACAAAGTTAAACTGCACTTGGTTTTCCATCCTTAATAAACAACTAATATATGCACAGTACATAAACCATACACCACCTTACAACACAACAATTGATTGCACTATGCACACAATACATAATAATAGAGCAGCACTGAATATATATTACTAAACTAAACCAAATTAGAGAAAGTATCCACCAGTCACAAACCCAGGTGTCCATTCACCTCCAATGTCCAGCAGTGACTGACAAAACACGCCATGTACCGATGGACTAAAAGCCTAACAGCACTAATATAAGAAACTCCTACATCAAGCTGCAAATATAGTTAAACATACATACATACATTTAAGGAAAAAAATTAGGTATCAAGTACCAGTTTTGCTCACAAATAGTTATGCAAAAATATTTTACATACATACATCTTGGCACCAACGCGGAAGGGGAGGGTAATGAGTATCAAAATATTTCGCTATGCATAATGCAATGCATTACTGTGCATTACGCCACGCATAACACCCTCCTCCTTAAAATAAAACCCATAGGGTTTTACATTGGCAATACACAGTTATCAGATCTGCCTAATATGGCCTAGACAGGGTATCAGCAATAATGTTTTCCTTACCCTTGATATGTCTAATTTAAACGTTATACTGTTAAAGCGCCAAATACCAGCGAGTTAAGCTTTTTTTTTCTTCATGTGAGTAACAAATTGCAAGGAGTAGTGGTTGCTATACACAATGATTTTCTGGTTCCTGTTCCTTAGGTATAAATCAAATTTATATAGCCCTATCAACAATGCAGCTCCTTCTTTCTCAATGGTAGAATAATTTTTTTCATGAGGCTTAAATTTAGCAGACATGTAAGATACCGGGTGCAAAACATGATTATTACCTGCTTGCAATTAAACTGCCCCAGCTGCTACATCAATCACATTTACTTGTCCAACAAATGGCTTATCAAAGTTTGGTCCCCTTAATACTGGTTTAGACATCAAAATGGCCTTAATTTTCTCAAATGCCTCTTGATAACTTTCCGTCCACACAAAATCCCTTTTAGGACTAACTCAATCAGTTAGGGCAGAATCTCAGATAATACCCTCCCATATCCAAAATGCGTTGAACTGCCTTTAGGTTTGTGGGAATGGTCAAGGTATCAATGGCCTCAACTTTAGCCTGGACTGGGGCCTCTGTACCATAGCCAATCTCATGTCCCAGAAATACTAGTTTGGCATGGCCAAACTCACTCTTAACGAGGTTAACAGTGAGCTGAGCACAATTAAGACGACTGAACAGACAATGAAGTGACTCAAAATGTTCACTCCATGTGGAAGAGAACACAATTACGTCATCAACATGTGCTCTGACACCATCCAAACCATTAATGACAACTGACATCAAACATTGGAAAGTGGGAGGGCGTTACGCATACCAAATGGCCTAACGGTATACGGATACAAGCCATAAGGGGTAACAAATGCCGATATGTGTCTCGCCCGCTCTGACAAGGGTACCTGATAATACCCGTTAAGTAAGTCAATCTTTTTAATGTACTTTGCATCACCCACTGCATCAATTATTTTATCATCACTATGGGGAAGGGAAAACTGTCTGCCTTTGTGAGGGAGGTTACTTTTCTGTAATCAGTACACATTCTCGTAGTACCATCTAACTTTTGGACCAGGACACAAGGGAATGCCCACTCACTGTCACTAGGTTCAGCCAAATATTCATTAATCAAGAACTGCACTTTGTCATTGAGAATGCTGATATTCTAGGGAGACATGTGGTAGGGTGTTTGTTTCACTAGGGCTGCATTGTCCACCAACACAACATTATGGGTCACCACCGGGCTAGGCTGCGGCACATCACCAATGATGTGCTGGAATTCCTGTAGGAGGCACAATTTAGAAGGAAGATCATTTAACACATCAGAATTGTTCAGTTTGATAACATCTTTCAACTCCCCAAAGTTATGCTCAGGTAACTCATCCTCCTCCACTTCATCACAAGTCACAGTATTGCACACCACCTTACCATGTCTAACACAATAGGGTTTCAAAAGGTTGTTACGCCGTCTCTTAATTTACTTAAATATCCAGGTTCTAGGCGTAACCAAACAAAAAGTGAAGTAAATTAAAAGAGAATAAAAATAAATAAAGTAAACCTTTAAGAATTTAATTGATTAAATATTAACACAATAAAGAGCCTCGTAGGCTGTCACAACAAATTGATTCACCATCGAAACTTTTAAGACACATGTGATACAACACATCGAAACATCAAAGAATAAAAATAAAGCATTGGATTACGTTAACACTGCATAAACATATAAAAACCATCACTGAAATTAACTAACGTGAAACAACACTGAATTACTTGAATACAACTAAGCAAATACTGATGGACACAAACAGAGACATAAATAGGTACACACATAGATATACCACATTGGTGGCGACAGAAACAACACAAATAAATTAAGTATAAGTAACAAGTGACACTCAAAGGATGTGGACTGTATAACAAGAGGACTGAACTGACTCAAGTCAGTTGGTGGGTCCTATATATAAGGTCGGCTCCCGCCACGCTACCCGCCGGTGGGTCGTTTAACGATGCAGATGGTCGTTAGAGAACAAAGAATGCTGGTTACAATACAAAATAAAGAAATAAGATGGGCTTGAACAAATAATGACAGTGAAAACCTTAACAGCACAGGGTAAGGTGACTAGAATATATAATAGTAAATTTAACACATCATTACAGGAATAATATGGAACATGGGAGCATGTTATATATAAAAAAAAATAGAAAAAATACGACACGGTCGTAACACTTCCCCCCATAAAATAAAATTTTGCTTGCACAAATTTTGATATGACAAGTGTTCCGAAACCTTAAAGTCCAACAAAAAATATTACCCTTCTTCAACAAATCAGTAAGGGGTAGTGCCAACTCGGCAAAAATACAAATATATATCTGGTAATAACCCACACAACCCAAAAATCTGCGGACTCGTCGTTTGTTACATGGAACAGGCATCTAAGAAATTGTGTCATACCTTGCTGTGGGAGGAGCAAGTTTCCAACCCAATTACATGTCTGATACAAAAGTTGGGCAAACAAATTCTGACTTAGCAAAGTTTATAACAAACAAGTCCTACATTTCCTAACTCAGTGAAGAGAGCGTCTAGCTGACATACTGTAAATGGTCTAACCAAGTGTCAGAAAAAAAATTACATCTAAATATACTACACAACCAAGCCAATTGGCCGTGACATCAGCCTTTGTAAGGTAGCAGGGGCATTGCAAAGCCCAAAAAGGCATAACATTAAATTTATAGTTCTTACCTAATGTCAGAAAACTAGATATGTTTTTAACACAACGGGTCAAGTACTTGCCAAAACCCTCGAAGGCAATCAATCTTATAGAGGAACTTGGCGTTCCCGATTGCTTCGATGCAGTCGTCGACTCTTGGTAGAGGGAAGCTGTCCTTGCTGGTGACGGCGTTGACCGTGCGGAAGTCAATGCAGAATCGAAGAGTGCCGTCCTTCTTTGGTACTAGAGTGACTGGTGAGCACCACTCGCTGGTAGGGAGCCTGCTTGATAGGCTTAGCAGAACCAACAACATCATGCACCACGGCAGTGGTACAGCCAGGCCTGTCTTGGAAGACAAGAGGATGTTGTTGGATGGCGGTCAGCACGTCAGCTCTGGTGTCCCGGTAGACGATGTAGCTTCTGCTACTCCACGGAGTTGGACTGCCAAACCCTGACTGATGACAGGGCGAGTGGACTTGCCCTTTCTTTTTCCTCTTCTTTCTCACCGTCTACCAAGAAAGTGTCAACGGCACACTCGGGAACTGGATCATCAGCAACAAATGGGGTGCTGGCGTGTGTGGTACAGCTCGATGGTGTTGACGCGACATAAGCGCTGTAGTCGGCGCCTGTCAGGGGTAGAGATAATATAATTCGTGGGGCTTACCTTCTTCACCACTCTATATGGCCCACTGAACTTCGCATGGAGCGGCTGTCCATGTCTCAGCAAGAGAAGGAGTACTTGATCTATCTGGAACTGTGTCTGGCCCGCTTGTCGCACCATGTCTTGGTCTGCGACTGCTTAAGTGGTCTGCGGCAAGGCTTCAACATCTTAGAAGCTTCTCTAACATCTACTAAACTTAATACATTAATGCTCTCTTCACTACTACCTAACAATGAACTATTCCCAACTCTGTTAGGGCTTCCTTGAAAACTTTTCCTACAAAATATGAAACACCGTCCGTTTGAGCACGGTACGGCAACCCGAAGTGACTAAACAGGTCAAACAAACATTTAACAAGGGCCTTAGCAGTAACTTTCCTAAGAGGTACAGCATACAAGTACCTAGTGGAGGTATTAAGGACTGTAAATAAATATTCAAACCCACTTGAAGTTTTAGGCAGAGGGCCTACAATATCACACTGGACTGTTGTAAAGGGCTCCGGTACGTGAGGTACTCTTACAAGTGGAAAAGGTGGAATAGCCCGATTGGCTTTGCCTACCTTTTGACAAAAATGACTGTACTTACAATATTTAGTGACATCTCTCCTCATACCTGGCCAATTGAACTTTCTGGCCAGCCTGTTGAACGTCTTTCGGACACCTTGATGTCCAGAAAAGCGATCGTCATGGGCCAGAGCTAGAACATGTTGTCTGTAAGTGTGTGGGAGGACTATTTGAGTGATAGACGCCCAGTCCGCGTCTTCCTCTGACATAGTCGGTGGGAGCCATCGGCAGCACACAACACACTCTTGACTTAAATATCGCGTGGTAGGGCCTGAATCATTGGCAGGATCGGACACTAGGTCAAACAAGAGCCGTAATGAAACTTCTTGTTCTTGCCCAGCTATTAAAGCAACTCTCCCGGTTACAGCATTAACTGCGGAAGAAATGTCTTGGGAAGCAATTGGGTTAGCAAAACGTCCTTCTAAGGACAGTGAGTTATCTACATCAGGAGTTACATTATGATCATTAGTCATTAACAAAAAACGAGTCACAGCACACGAGGGAAAACACCGGGCATATCATCTTCAAGCTGTTGCAGCAAATCGTTACCGAGTATGAGGTCCACTCTTTAGCAACAAGGAGACTTGACACGTACTAACACAGGCAGCTCGTGCTCACCGGCTACGTTTAGCTATACCTGAAAAACCAAAGGAGCTGCACCTTTACCCCAAAGGGCGCCCAAAACGACGTTTTGTCAGTCTTCCTCGCCGCAACAACACCCTCTTTGATGAGAGTTTGGAGGCAACCCGAGTCTCAAAATAGTGACTGGCGTTTCGACACCATCAACTTCAACCGTGCATTGTGACAAAAAGTACCAACGTCTGGGTCCTTCGCAAAACTCTCCTGGAAAAGATCAAAGTCTCGTGAGGCGAGAACCGAAACTGCAACCTCTCGTGCTTCACCTTATTTGGCTGCGGCCTTGTCCAACAAAAATACGCCTTATGACCCGGCTTTCCACGGAAACTACAATTAAATTAGAAAATTAGGACGCCCCATTAGGTGGAGAACGAGTCCATCTCCTCTTGTCATGTACAAAATTATTACGCACAAAATTACCATTATTAGTCCTACCATGCCTCAAAACAAATCCATTAGCATGCTTAGAAGAAAAAAAAAATCACAAGTGTCCAAAGGTCGTTAGTGAATCCTGGCAAGGTCGCCAAAACTGTTACGCCGTCTCTTAATTTACTTAAATATCCAGGTTCTAGGCGTAACCAAACAAAAAGTGAAGTAAATTAAAAGAGAATAAAAATAAATAAAGTAAACCTTTAAGAATTTAATTGACTAAATATTAACACAATAAAGAGCCTCGTAGGCTGTCACAACAAATGGATTCACCATCGAAACTTTTAAGACACAAGTGATACAACACATCGAAACATCAAAAGAATACAAATAAAGCATTGGATTACGTTAACACTGCATAAACATATAAAAACCATCACTGAAATTAACTAACGTGAAACAACACTGAATTACTTGAATACAACTAAGCAAATACTGATGGACACAAACAGAGACATAAATAGGTACACACATAGATATACCACATTGGTGGCGACAGAAACAACACAAATAAATTAAGTATAAGTAACAAGTGACACTCAAAGGATGTGGACTGTATGACAAGAGGACTGAACTGACTCAAGTCAGTTGGTGGGTCCTATATATAAGGTCGGCTCCCGCCACGCGACCCGCCGGTGGGTCGTTTAACGATGCAGATGGTCGTTAGAGAACAAAGAATGCTGGTTACAATACAAAATAAAGAAATAAGATGGGCTTGAACAAATAATGACAGTTAAAACCTTAACAGCACAGGGTAAGGTGACTAGAATATATAATAGTAAATTTAACACATCATTACAGGAATAATATGGAACATGGGAGCATGTTATATATAAAAAAAAATAGAAAAAATACGACACGGTCGTAACAAGGTTCACATGCACTTCAAGTAGTCTTTTAGTCTTCCTACTTCCAGGCATTGCTTTAACATAGTTAACATCTCCCACTTTACTCAAAACTTCAAAGGGACCCTGATACTTGGCTTGTAGGGGAAACTTCCTAATGGGCAAGAACAAAAGCACATTAACCCCAACATTAAATTTTCTATCTGATGCAGTTTCATCAAATTGACTTTTCATTTCTTCTTGGGCTTCCTTCATATTACTCCGTGAAAATTCCTGTACATGGTTCAACGTTTCCTTCAAATTAACAACATACTCATTTACACTACTTGATTCATTTACTTCTACCCAACTCTCATGCAATAGTTTCAAGGGACCACGAATATCCCGACCAAATATCAGTTCACTTGGTGAATATCCCAAATTAGACCGTGTAGTAGTACATCTGTTAGCATACAATGGATATGGAATTCCTACATCCCAATCATTACCTGATTCAATACAGTACTTGGTCATCATGCTCTTGAGAGTTTGGTGGAATCTCTCAAGAGCACTCTGGCTCTCAGGGTGGTAAGCTGAAGCTAAATACTGTTTGATGCCTAGCGTACACATAACCTCCTTAAATACCTTTGAGGTGAAGTTGGATCCCTGGTCTGACTGAACAATGCGGGAGTCCAAACTGTGTAAAGAACTTAATAAGGACAGGAATTATAATACAGGCTGTAATGCATCCCACAGGATATCTAGTGGAAGCACACATCACAAATATTCATTACCACATTTTGTTTAAGGAAGAGGGCCCACGCAATCAATGCTCACTTTTGCAAATGGTTCATCAACAACGGGTATATGTTTTAAAGGTGCAGGTGACGGTGACAAAACTTGATTGGGCTTACCAGTTACCTGGCATACATGACATGTACGGCAAAAATCTGCTACGCCTGAGGAAACACCAGACCAATAGAAATACCTCAAAACTTTATCTGTGGTCTTCTATACACCCAGATGTCCTCCAATGCTATCATGGGCTAGACTCAACACTTTAATCCTATAGCACTCGGGTACAACAATTTGGTGTAATTCTGACCACGATTCGTCGGCAGGCACATCAGCCGGCGGAATTTCTCCATAGGGACATTAGATTTAATATAATAACACAAAGATTCATTATGGCTCCCTGGTTCTGATACGGCTCAAGCAAATAATAGAACCAACGACTGGTCAGACTTTTGAGCAGAAATCAAAATCTCTCTTGTGACAGGAAGGCTACTGAAATCAAGCTTCTCACGATCCTTAGAATCTGTTTTCACATCACATGACAGATCACTAACAGGTTGATCCACTGAATCTGCATCTAACTTCTCTAGCTTAACATCAAACAGTCCATTCAAATCATAATCAGGCAAAATATCACTTTGATCACTCACATCTGTCCCATACGTTACCATTTTAGCTTGACTACGGGTTACAGCACCAGAAAGGAATAGCCCAACACACTTACTCACAAGGTCTACAGCAGTGTCATTACTTAAAGGGGTAGAACACACAACTGGATCCGGAACAACGAGGCTACCAGCTATATAATTTCCCAAGAAGAACGTTACTCCCTCCAATGGTAAAACCTCCTGAACCCCTACTGTAACTGGCTGAGACCAAAGGTCCGTCCGAAGATATACTCTACACAAAGGAAGGCAAGTGGTTCCATTAACGCCACGCAACACAACATGCTCACCAGTATAAGCCTCTTCCACAGAAGGAAGAGCACTTTTCAACAAAATACTGAGTGAAGCACCAGTATCCCTCAAAATACTCACAGGGACAGCAGGACTACCCTCGTACATGGACACAAAACCAGGAAACTGAAAGGGCAGGAACAAATCCTTAGGATCCACACAAACTGGGTCAGAAACCGCAGCAACATCATCAATACCAACACCATCTGCTGAGACAAATGCAAAATTAGCAACAGGCTTGTCATGGGACTCGTGTAGCTTTGAGCTTAGGACATTTGGCTTTTTACAATAAAAACGCACAGAAGTCATAACACCGCTAGATCCATTACCACCATGATATCAGAACCTCTGCCAACATTCTCAAACGAGAGTTTATTACCTCTGCTCCAAACGGGAACTTACCACCTTGAACTGGAGACACTGCTGGGACTGGAACCTCATTAACTTTATGTTTATGAATAAGACTGAAATTTTCCGCCAAAACGGCAGCTTTCTCAACAGTTGTAGCTTCCTTCTCACTAACGTGCATAAGGACGTCTGTGGGGACACCTGTCACCTACTGCTCCAGTGCAACCAATTCACAAAGTCCATCAAAGGTAATAACGCCACTTGTCGATAGCCATCTGTTGCGCAACGTAGTGACAGTGTGACCATATTCGATAATGACTGATCGGGCAATTTGAATGTATTTCTAAACTTATCTCAATATGACTCTGCTGTCAACTGGTAGGATTTCAAAATGGCTTCCTTGACCCAAGAATACTTGTTTTGCTGAGAGCTGGTTTGGGACAAGTAAGTGGAACAACTCTTTGCCCACAGGGATATACGGGATCAGCAAGGGCCACTACTGATGAGGCCAGCAAAGAGTTGTGGCAAGCTGCTCAAATTGGATGAAAAACTCTTCCGGATCATGTTCGTCAAATTTTGGCACAAACTTCGTCACTTAAATTACATCAAATTTGACGTCACACGACCCCAGAGCTCTTATCCAACAACTCCAACTGGAATGCCCTTTCTCTTAGTACCAGTTGTGTTTTGATTACCAGTTGTGTTTTGAGCATCTGCAGTCTTTTGAGCACCAATTGTGTTTTGAGTACAAGTTATGTTTTGAGTACTAGTTGTGTTTTGAGTACCAGTAATTGTCGTCAGTTAGTCAGCAAGAGTCAGGATTGAGCTGACAGTGTATAGTAATTGCTGAAAGATAATTCCTATAAAGGTAATTCTCAATGTTTACATTAAAATAATTAAGGAATTGTCTCTACGTAACCAATACTTATGTTACTCTCTCTCTCTCTCTCTCTCTACATGCCTTGCTCCCTCACTTCCCCCTTCTCTCTCTCACCCACCCTCGCTTCCTCTTTCTCCTCTCTCTCACCCTCCCTTCCTCACCCCCTCTAACCCACCCTCCACCCCCTCCCCCTCCCTCCCTTCCTCACCCCCTTCTTTCTCACCTTCTCTCCCTTCCTCACTTCCCCTTCTCTCATCCTCCCTCCCTTCCTCACTCCCTCCTCTCTCTCACCCTCTCTCCCTTCCTCACCCCCTCTCACCCACCCTCCCTTTTTCACCCCCCTCTCTCACCCTGCCTCCCTTCCTCACCCCTTCTCTCATCCTCCCTCCCTTCCTCACTCCCTCCTCTCTCTCACCCTCTCTCCCTTCCTCACCTCCTATAACCCACCCTCCACCCCGCCTCCCTCTCCCTCCCTTCCTCACCCCCTTCTTTCTCACCCTGCCTCCCTTCCTTACTTCCTCCTTCTCTCACCCTCCCTCCCTTCCTCACTCCCCTTCTCTCACCCTCCCTCCCTTCCTCACTCCCCTTCTCTCACCCTCCCTCCCTTCCTCACCCCCCCTATCTCCCTCCCTCCCTTCCTCACTCCCCCCTATCTCACCCTCCCTCCTTTCCTCACCCCCCTATCTCTCACCCTCCCTCCCTTCCTCACTCCCCCCTATCTCACCCTCCCTCCCTTCCTCACTCCCCTTCTCTCATCCTCCCTCCCTTCCTCACCCCCCTATCTCTCATCCTCCCTCCCTTCCTCACCCCCCCTCTCTCACCCTCCCTCCCTTCCTTACTCCCCCTATCTCACCCTCCCTCCCTTCCTCACTCCCCCTCTCTCACCCTCCCTCCCTTCCTCACTCCCCCTATCTCACCCTCCCTCCCTTCCTTACTCCCCCTCTCTCACCCTCCCTCCCTTCCTCACTCCCCCTATCTCAATCTCCCTCCCTTCCTCACTCCCCATTATCTCACCCTCCTCCCTTCCTTACTCCCCATATCTCTCACCCTCCCTCCCTTCCTCACTCCCCCTATCTCACCCTCCCTCCCTTCCTCACTCCCCCCTCTCTCACCCTCCCTCCCTTCCTCACTCCCCCTATCTCACCCTCCCTCCCTTCCTCACTCCCCCCTCTCTCACCCTCCCTCCCTTCCTTACTCCCCCTATCTCACCCTCCCTCCCTTCCTTACTCCCCATATCTCTCACCCTCCCTCCCTTCCTCACTCCCCCTATCTCACTCTCCCTCCCTTCCTCACTCCCCTATCTCACCCTCCCTCCCTTCCTTACTCCCTCTATCTCTCACCCTCCCTCCCTTCCTCACTCCCCCCTATCTCTCACCCTCCCTCCCTTCTTTACTCCCCCTATCTCACCCTCCCTCTCTTCCTCACCCCCCTATCTTTCACCCTCCCTCCCTTCCTCACTTCCCCCTATCTCACTCTCCCTCCCTTCCTCACTCCCCATTATCTCACCCTCCCTCCCTTCCTTACTCCCTCTATCTCTCACCCTCCCTCCCTTCCTCACTTCCCCCTATCTCACCCTCCCTCCCTTCCTTACTCCCCCTATCTCTTACCTTCCCTCCCTTCCTCACTCCCCTATCTCTCTCCCTCCTCCTCACCCCTCTCCCCCCTCCCTCCCTTCCTCACCCCTTCTCTCACCCTCCCTCCCTTCCTTACTCCCCCTATCTCTCACCCTCCCTCCCTTCCTCACTCCCCCCTATCTCTCACCCTCCCTCCCTCCCTCACCCCTCCTATTCACCTCCCTCCCTTCCTCACTCCCCCCTATCTCTCACCCTCCCTCCCTTCCTCACCCCCCCTATCTCACCCTCCCTCCCTTCCTTACTCCCCCTATCTCTCACCCTCCCTCCCTTCCTCACTCCCCCCTATCTCTCACCCTCCCTCCCTTCCTCACTCCCCCTATCTCACCCTCCCTCCCTTCCTTACTCCCCCTATCTCTCACCCTCCCTCCCTTCCTCACTCCCCTATCTCTCATCTCCCTCCCTTCCTCACCCCCTATCTCCCCCCCTCCCTCCTTCTCCCCCCTCTCTCTCCCTCCCTTCCTCACTCCCCCCTATCTCTCACCCTCCCTCCCTTCCTCACCCCCCTATCTCACCCTCCCTCCCTTCCTACTCCCCCTATCTCTCACCTCCCTCCCTTCCTCACTCCCCCTATCTCTCACCCTCCCTCCCTTCCTCACTCCCCCCTATCTCTCACCCTCCCTCCCTCCCTCACCCCCCCTATCTCACCCTCCCTCCCTCCTCACCCCCCCTATCTCACCCTCCCTCCCTTCCTTACTCCCCCTATCTCTCATCTTCCCTCCCTTCCTCACTCCCCCCTATCTCTCACCCTCCCTCCCTCCCTCACCCCTCCTATTTGTCACCTTCCCTCCCTTCCTCACCCCCCTATCTCTCACCCTCCCTCCCTTCCTCACCTCCCTCTCACCCTCCTTCCTCACCCCCCTTCTCTCACCCTCCCTCCCTTCCTCACTCCCCCAATCTCAACCTCCCTCCCTTCTCACTCCCCCTATCTCCACCCTCCCTCCCTTCCTCACCCCCCCTATCCTCACCCTCCCTCCCTTCCTTACTCCCTCTATCTCTCACCCTCCCTCCCTCTCCTCCACCCTCCCTCCCTTCCTCACCCCCCTGTCTCTCACCCTCCCTCCCTTCCTCACTTCCCCCTATCTCACCCTCCCTCCCTTCCTCACTCCCCCTATCTCACCCTCCCTCCCTTCCTCACTCCCCCTATCTCACCCTCCCTCCCTTCCTCACTCCCCCCTATCTCACCCTCCCTCCCTTCCTTACTCCCCCTATCTCTCACCCTCCCTCCCTTCCCCACTTCCCCCTATCTCACCCTCCCTCCCTTCCTTACTCCCCCTATCTCTCCCCCCCTTCCTCACTTCCCCCTATCTCACCCTCCCTCCCTTCCTTACTCCCCATATCTCTCACCCTCCCTCACTTCCCCCTATCTCACCCTCCCTCCCTTCCTCACTCCCCCTATCTCAACCTCCCTCCCTTCCTTACTCCCCATATCTCTCACCCTCCCTCCCTTCCTCACTCCCCTCTATCTCCCCCCCCTTCCTCACTCCCCCTATCTCACCCTCCCTCCCTTCCTTACTCCACATATCTCTCACCCTCCCTCACTTCCCCCTATCTCACCCTCCCTCCCTTCCTCACTCCCCCTATCTCAACCTCCCTCCCTTCCTTACTCCCCAGTCCCCATATCTCTCACCCTCCCTCCTTTCCTCACTCCCTCTCTCTCTCACCCCCCTCCTTAACCCCCCGTCTCTCCCCTCACTCTCTTCACCAGCCATATCGTTCGAGGTGTACTTTGAAAAGATAAGAACAAAGTATGGAGGCTACGGAAGGTTCTATCCTCTACCCTTCAACTTGGCGACCAACAAGTGGTACCATTATTGCCAAGTGAGTTTACCAGTCCATGATCTAACTTGTTTACACCATAATCTACCTGTTTACAGTCTATATTCTACTTGTTTACAGTCTATGATCTAACGTGTTTACACCATAATCTACTTGTCTACAGTCTATTTGTTTAAAGTCTACTTGTTTACAGTCTATATTCTACTTTTTACAGTTTATAATCTACTTGAATACACCACAATCTACTTGTTTACATTCAATAATCTACTTGGTTACAATCTATAATCTCTTTGTTTACAGCCAATAATCTACTTGTTTACAGTCTATAATCTACTTGTTTACAGTCAATAATCTACTTGTTTACAGTCAATAATCTACTTGTTTACAGTAAATAATCTACTTGTTTACATTCCACATTCTACTTGTTTACAGTCAATAATCTACTTGTTTACAGTATATAATCTACTTGTTTACAGTCAATAATCAACTTATTTACAGTTAATAATCTACTTGTTTACAGTCAACCATTTACCCTGTAATCCCTTTCAATATTACCCTCTACCTTCCCAGGTGAGAGACAGGGAGACACTTAGAAACTGTGCTAATTATCTATCTCTCTACCTCAAGTGAGAGTAACATATGGGGAGACTTTTTACTAATTATATCTCTCTCCCTCCCCAGGTGAGAGACTCAACGGGTAGTGAGGGAAGAGTCTATCTTGACGGAGAACTCCTAATTCAAGAGAAGGTTGAGTTTTCTCAGGATAATGCTATGAGAGACGTCATGCTTGGCCAAGACGAGTTCTTGGTGAGAGACAGCAGTTTAATGTCTCGTTTGGGCTGAGAGACAGTAGTTTAATATCTCGTTTGGGCTAAGAGACGGTAGTTTAATGTCTCGTTTCGGCTGAGAGTAGCTTAATGTCTCGTTTGGGCTGAGAGACAGTAGTTTAATATCTCGTTTGGGCTAAGAGACGGTAGTTTAATGTCTCGTTTCGGCTGAGAGTAGCTTAATGTCTCGTTTAGGCTGAGAGACATTAGTTTAATGTCTCGTTTGGGCTAAGGGACAATAGTTTAATATCTTGTTTGGGCTGAGAGATAGTGGTTTAATGTCTCGTTTAGGCTGAGAAAGAGTGGTTTAATGTCACGTTTAGGCTGAGAAAAGATGGTTTAATATCTCGTTTCAGCTGAGACACAGTAGTTTAATGTATCGCTTGGTGAAAAAACGCACCAAGGCCTGCAAAGAGTTGGTAAACTCTTTTAGTCCTTTGATAAACGAATTGGACGTTAGCATAGTCAGGGACAAGGCTAACAAGGAAGGTACTAAAACCCTAATTGTTGGCGATTCCCAGGTACGGTACCTGGATAGATCTTTTTGTGGTAAAAATAAAAATAGGATGAGGGTTTGTTTGCCAGGAGCTAGGGTGGGAGATATAGTTGACAGGATGGACAATATCTTGTCAGGTAATGGGAACAAACCCATAATCTGCCTCAGTTCAAGACAGCTATAGAATATATTAGGATGAAGGGGGGTATCCCTATCATATGTGCTGTCCTGCCTAGAAGGAGAATTGGCAATGAATGGTTGTCAAGGGCAGTTGGTGTCAACGGCCGTCTTATCAGTTATTGCAAGTCAATATCAATCCCATTCGTTGACAACTGGAACAACTTTTACGGCAGAAGGGACCTTTATGCTAGGGATGGGGTTCACATGTCTAGGGCTGGGGTGGCACCCTGGCTGGCTCTGTCTAGAGCAGTGGTTCTTAACCTTTTTTGAGTCACGGACCCCTTTGAGAATCTGGTGAAAGCTATGGACCCCTTCCCTAGAAAAATGAACATAAACACATAAACACAACTTTGCATGCAATGAATATACTTTATTTTATTGAAAATTCATTGCCTCATACAGTGTATGACATACACAACGTATGAATAAAGTAAACAATCTTAACAAAGAATTATGTTTCACACTTTCGTATACAAAAATTAATGGCCACTCCATACAAAAATGAAATACAATCATCTTGTGCAAATTAAACAAAACAACATTTTAATTCTGCTCAAAAGTTCATTTCAATGAGAAGGTTGTTGTTGTTTGGCTTGAATAAGAAGATGAAACGGTGGAGTGGTCTTTGACAAGGTAACACGCATGTCATCTTTGACATCCAATCGATTTCGACTTTTCGTTTTGACAGAAACAAGTGTTGAAAACCCTGACTCACAAAGGTATGTAGTATGAAACGGAATCAGAGCACCCATAGCTCGCTTTACCAGACAAGGGTAGGCTTGTGTCAACGCACACCAGAATTTTCCAAGGCTCTTCGAGTTGAATTCATTTCGTAACATTTCCTTTGTCTTCAGGTCAATGAGGACATCTTTGGCAAGGTCTTCATCACTGATACAGTCTATGTCGGCAAGGAAAGGATTACGAATCCATGTTTCAACTTTAAGGTCACCTGAGCAGAAGTAACCTTGAAAGAGTTCTGCAGAGTATCCAGATGTCTGCAGAATTCTGCCTGCAGAGAAATTGACAGGGCCTTGTCACTCTCGATTCCATCCTGCAGAAGCACTTCCTCTAACATTGGAAAGTTTGCATAGTTGTCTGCCTCCAACCTCCTCTTCCACAGTGGCAGCTTGGCCAGAAAAGCTTGCAGTCTTTCAGCAGCATTCATAATGGTGACTCCAGGGCTTTGAATCGCAAGATTCACCTCATTCATATGGCCAAAAATATCCGTCAAGTAGGCCAAGCCATGAATGAACTCCTCACTGTCAATTTGTTCTGAGAGTGGGCTTTCTTTTTCTCTCAAAAAAGTGAAACTTCTGCTCGAAGTTCAATCAAGCGCTTCAAGATTTGTCCTCTGGAAAGCCAGCGAACTTCTGTGTGGTAGAGAAGAACTTCATATTCTGCTCCCATTTCTTGACAAAACCTCTTGAAAACGCGATGGTTCACAGCCCTGGCTCTGATGAAGTTGACGACTTTCACGCCAGTAGACAAGACTTCTTTCAGAATTGCTGGCAGAGTCTTTGACACCAATGCATGCCGATGTAGAAAACAATGGGTCACGATGACCTGACTAGCTTCTTTCTTCACCAAAGCAGCAAAACTAGATGTGTTGCCAAGCATGGCAGGTGCTCCGTCTGTGCACAGAGTACCAAGACTTTTCTTCCAGTCGAAGTTTTGCTTGGCAAAGAA
This sequence comes from Homarus gammarus, assembly GCA_958450375.1. Lineage (NCBI taxonomy): Eukaryota > Metazoa > Arthropoda > Malacostraca > Decapoda > Nephropidae > Homarus > Homarus gammarus. The sequence goes on along the minus strand of CAUDMG010003690.1, from coordinate 126,930 downwards.
ACTATTCACCATTTCTAAGATGTCGACAGCCTTTGTAGTTTCCAAAAGGGGCTCACAAAATAGGAATTCTTCTTTGATGGCATCAGCATGCATATAACAGACGAAAACCAGGAGCTGGCTGCACTGAGAGACGTCAGTAGTTTCATCCAGTTGCATGCTGAATGGAAATGGCTTAGCTTCCAATTCTTCCATTACTTGCTTCAAAATATTAGAAGAAATGTCAACTGATGCAATTTTCTTCCTCTGCTCCAAGCCACAAACCAGCTCGATCATTTCCAGGGTACATGGCTTTACCAAGGTCTTTCCAATCGTATGTGGCTTCTTTTGCTTGGCAATGCGATAAGCAACCTTGTAGGATGCTTCAAGACAAGGCTTTTGTGTTGGGGCAAATCCAAGTTTTGGTAAAGTTCCAGCTTTCTCAAATCGAGCCTTCTTTGCACGAAATAGATCAACACTGTCCGATGCATTTTCAGGATGGACAGACGTGAGGTGCTCCTTCAGCTTTGTTGGCTTCATGCTTCCATTGGCAAGAACCTTGCCACACAGGAAACACTGCGGCTTTTGTGTTCCATCACGTTCAGCGATGAAAGTAAAACCAAAGGATAAGTATGCTTCGTTGTACTTCCTTTTCTTTGACATTTCCAAATTGAGCTAGGCCTGCAAAAAAAAAAAATTATGAAATTTATATGGAAAGCAGTAACTAATGAACGCAAATTAATAAGCACGACAGATCGACCGACAGAAAGACAGATCGACAGATAGAAAGGCAGGCAGACAGACCGACTGACGGACAAACCTTCACAGACAGATAGAGAGACAGACAGATAACCTTATTTTCAGTCGCATTATCACGGATTTTTCAAGGTTCCCCTCAGAAAATATATGAATGATACTGACTGATGACTTCGTGTTTTCCTACCCTACTGACGCAAAAGACCCTAACTTTATCCATTCTCTCTTTTTTTATGCATCCCTACTCTAACTACGTGCACCAAGTCCCTAACTTTGACCAATAAATAATAACAGACTTGTAAATAATGGATAAAACAAATAAATACAGCGCACCAACCGTTCTTGGTTTTTCACAACACTCGCACGCGCCTTTCTCCCTATACACCCACATACGCACAAACACATATTCACACACTGTACACCCATCACTCTTCAGCCACACTCTGAAATTGTGGTCAGAAGGCGGTCTGGGGTCTCCAACCTCGGCTGGTACAGCTGTAGTAAGAATAACTAAGGCCCTCTTTCACTACCTTCACCAAAAACATAACCAAAGGTAATTGAATATATTTAGGAAAAAGTATGTATTTGAAGATAATATGGCCCTCAGTTAAGCCTTACTAGCATATGAGAAGATTCCCAAGCCGTGATAAACAGTGGAAAATGAGAAATAAGTGTGTTACCTGACCGTGTACAGTAGTATCCCATGCCACCCTACAGATTTACTGGTTTTCTTTTCAGTAACCAAAAATACGTACATAACATCTGGAATATATTGACAAAAATAGAAAAACTTAATATAAAAATATAGTGAATATAAATGTTAAATTTTTATCTGACCTTCACGGACCCCCTGAAGCCCATCCATGGACCCCAGGTTAACAACCCCTGGTCTAGAGGGCAGTTCAAAAGATGTCGAAGTCTTTAAACTGCTAGGGGAACATGGGAGCACGGGGGGGGGGGGGGGGGGGAGACTGTAGTGGGAGCCGGTAAACAAAGTGAAAGGTTACAGGGAAACAGTGCTAGGAATGATGAAACAACTAAATTAGGCAGGGAGTCAACACCTAAACGCGTCAAAGAGAGGACTCAGAACACTGCTCACTTAAATATCTACTATGCAAACAGTAGAAGTATGAGAAACAAAATGGATGAAATTAGGGAGTTGGTATGAACCGAAAAAATCGATATAATAGCATTCGCCGAAACATGGATAAACTTAGACTCACGTGAGTTACCTGTCGAAACCAAATTGCAGGTTACAAATTTTTCCATACCGATAGGCAGATTAGGAAAGGAGGCAGAGTAGCAATCTATGTCATGGATAATTTGAAGTGTGAAATAAATTAGGAAATAAAAAGTGAGTGGAATACAGAAACAATTTGGATAGAATTAACCGATGGTAGGGACAAAATAAACACAGGAGTAATATATAGACCCCCTATTCTTGATAGAGTTAATGAGCGACTTATTTGGAATGAAATGTGCAATGGCTTCCACACATAGTAAAGTCTGTATAGTAGGCGACTTTAACTTCAGCCAAATAGATTGGATCAACCTTACAGGTAACTCATAATCAGAGGGTTTTCTTGAAACAATCCAGGCCTCTTTCCTAAGTCAACAAACAACCGAACCCACCCTGGGTAATAATATACTAGATTTAGTTCTGTCAAACAGAGAAAACCTCATTAGTAATGTCGAGGTAGAAAACGAACTTGCTAACAGCGATCTCAAAGAAATAAGATTCCAATTAGAATTTGAGGGTAGTCGCAAGGAAAATTCCATTAAAGTCCCAGACTTCAGAAGGGCAAAGTTTGATAGTTTGAAGAGGCGGTTGAGAAAAGGGGTATCACACTTGGGGGTGAATTATATGACCTCACACAATGTACCCACAGAGGGTGACCTCACCTTACCTGGAGACCTGACAACGATAACCTCACAAAATATGACGGTTGAGGATGACCTAATCGCGAGGTGTGAGGTTGACGAGTTCCACAACAATTTAAATAATGAGTTACTTAATGCACAAAAGCAGAACATACCATACAAAAAAACAGAGGTCAAACAACAATGATTCTAAATGTATAAACAATTATTTAAAGAATATTATTAGACAAAGGAAGGCTATAGGTAGGAGAATAAATCGTGGTAAAGTTTACCTGAGAGATTATTATAAGGTATTGGCCAGTAGGGTTAAGACCGAGAAAAGCAAAGCAAAGAGGAATAAAGAACTGAAGGTAGCAAGAGGGGCGAAGTCAAACCCCAAGGGAGTCTTTGAAATGTATCAAACTGAAACACGAGAAAAGATTGGACCAATACAGTCAGATACCGGCGAGCTAACTGATAACGACGGAGAAATGAGCAATACTCTGAATAAATATTTTTCAACAGTTTTCACCACCGAAAATTTAAACATGATACCCGAGGCACCGACTATATACAGAGATAGTGAAGAAATAGATTAAGCGAGAGAATAGTGACTAGTAACGACGTTAGTAAGCAAATAGACAAGCTAAAACCTAATAATTCACCAGGTCCCGATGAGATATTTGTCAGAGTATTAAAGGAATGTAAAGAAGAGCTTAGTATGCCCTTAGCAAAGTTGTTTAGCATATCCTTAAAACGGATCTAGTATCAGAATCCCGGAGGATAGCGAATGTAATACCGATTTTCAAGAAGGGAGATAGATCACTATCCTCGAACTACCGTCCAATCAGTTTAACATCAATTATAGGCACATTACTGGAAGCAATAATTTCAAACTCTATTCGAAATCACCTGGTGAAGCACAAGTTGATCAATGATTCTCAACATGGCTTCACAAGCGGGCGTTCATGTCTAACTAATCTATTAACATTCTTTTCAACTGTTTTCGAATCAGTGGACGAGGGGCACGACATAGATATCTGCGTAGACAGCAACATAAGTAAGTTTGCTGATGACACTAAAATAGGGCTTGTAATTAGATCTGACGAGGACTTCGCAAAACTACAGGATGACCTAAAAAAAAATTTCGAATGGTCTGAAAAATGGCAGATGTAGACAAATGTAAAGTACGCAGTCTAGGAGATGTATACAGAGTAACCAGATACCAGATGAACAACGATGTTATAGAGAAATCCGACTGCAAGAAAGATTTACGAGTAATGATAACTAGGAATCTTAAGCCAAGTAAACAATGTGTGTTTGCTCGAAACAAAGCTAATGAAGTACTGGGTTCATACAAAGGAGTGTTAGTTACGAGACTAGCGAGGTTATCCTAAAACTATATATTGCGCTTGTGAGACCTCACCTGGATTATGCAGTTCAATTCTGGTCACCGTATTACAGAATGGATATAGAATCCTTAGAAAGAATTCAGAGGAGAATGACAAGACTAATCCTGGGCATTAGGAACCTTGAGTACAGAGACAGGTTAAAGCATCTTAATTTGCACTCCCTTGAGAGATGTAGAGTGAGGGGCGCCATGATAGAGGTGTATAAATGGAAGTCAGGGCCAAACAAATGGGACATTACAGAGGTACTCAAACTATCCAACCAGGAGCAAACTCGTAACAATGGTTTTAAATTAAACAAATTTAGATTTAGGCGCGAAATAGGTAAACATTGGTTTGGAAATAGAGGAGTGGACAAGTGGAATAAGTTGCCAAACATTATCATTAACTCGAATAGGCTGGATAGCTTCAAACATAGATTGGATGATTATATGACAATTGGGGTTGGGTGTCATGGGACTGCCTAGTTTGGTCCAATAGGCCAGCTACAGTTTCCTCCATTCTTATGTTTTTATGTTCTTATGGGAGACAGTAGTTTAATGTCTCGCTTGAGCTGAGAGACACTAGTTTAATGTATCGTTTGGGCTGAGAGACAGTAGTTTAATGTCTCGTTTGGGCTAAGAGGCAGTAATTTAATGTCTCGTTTGGGCCGAGAGACAGTAGTTTGTAATGAGGGTAAAGTAAGAAGTACAAATAAAGTAAGAATTATTAGTTGTATGATTGTAGAGTGAGGAACGATTGTAGGGTGTCCGATTAGTTGTTTATCTCGGACACAAACATGAAATGGATACACTTCCCACCATAAGTAACTCACCCTATGGATCGCTCTGACAATGACTCACGTGTGATCTGACGGAGGCCCAGCGGCTGGGGAATGTCTGCAGGTGCTGTTGAAGAGAGTGGTCCCGGCGGGTGCTAGACTCTGTCTCCTGTGGGAGACTCTGCTAGCTGGGGACTCTGTGCTGGGGAAGGAAGTCTCCCTCCCGACCTCGACTAGTGACGAGCGTGCTCCGTCTTCCTCCGAGTTCTGTCTCTCCCTCTCTGTCTCACAGAAGGAGATGTCTGTCCCTTATATTGCTGGTGTCAGGCCGGTAGATGTCATCATTAATTAACACTAATTTGGGTGTGTCAAGACAGCTGTGTTTGAACAGGTGCAGGCTGGAGTGTAGTTTCTTGAATGAACAAGGTCATGACGCCGGATTGACTAATCATGCGGCGGTGAGACTCTGTTTCATTGCTGGGTCAGACCTTAATCTCACTTTAATTACGAAGGATGGGTTAACTTACGTGGGTGTACACCTGCGCATCTGGTTCTGCTATATGTAGTGTTCTTCTCTGGGCTGTAAGCTATGTTCTGATAAACAATCATTACAAGTTTAATGTCTCGTTCGAGCTGAGAGACACTAGTTTAATGTCTTGTTTGCGTGGCCGGACAGTTCAATGTTTCGTTTGAGCTGAGAAACACTAGTTTATAGTCTCGTTTGGTCTGAGAGACATTAGTTTAATGTCTCGTTTGGGTTAAGAGACAGTGGTTTAATGTTTCGTTTGAGCTGAAAGACAGTAGTTTAATGTATTGTTTGAGCTGATAGATAGTGGTTTAATGTCTCCTTTGGGCTGAGAGACACTAGTTTAATGTATCGTTTGGGTTGTGAGACTGGTTTAATGTCTCGTTTGAAGTGAGAGACTCTAGTTTAATGAACCGATTGGGTTGAGAGACAGTGGTTTAATGTCTCGTTTAGGCTAAGAGACAGTAATATACTGTAATATCTCTCTTGATATCGTGATTTAAATTGTCTCGGTGTTTTAAAGTCTCTCTAGATTAACTCGTTTATAGAAGACCTCTTAGCCTTCATGAAAATTAGGATATATATGTTCAAATTTAACTAAGCGCACGTGTGTGTGTGTGTACGTGTCCTGCTCCCTCCCCCCCCCGCCCCCCTCACACACACACACACACACACATATATATATATATATATATATATATATATATATATATATATATATATATATATATATATATATATATATATAACAAAGAAGAATGTCTGTGTGTTTGTGTGTGTGTGTCCACAAGAGAATCTCGGAAACTACTCTACCGATTTGTAGTGATGATGGATGGTGTTATATGTAGTGATGTTGGATTATGTTATATGTAGTGATGATGGATGATGATGTTATATGTAGTGATGATGGATGTTGTTATATGTAGTGATGATGGATGGTGTTATATGTAGTGATGATGGATGGTGTTATATGTAGTGATGATGAATGATGTTATATGTAGTGATGATGGATGATGTTATATGTAGTGATGATTAGACAATCTATCTATATAAAACAAAGAAGTCTGTCTGTTTGTCTGTGTGTCCACACGAGAATCTCGGAAACTACTTTACCGATCTGTAGTGATGATGGATGGTGTTATATGTAGTGATGATGGATGATGTTATATGTAGTGATGATGGGTGGTGTTTTATGTAGTGATGATTACACAATAAAATAATAACAGTTTAATGCTAAAAAAATATACTTTGCTGTACCGTTGTAGTGAAAAACATGGTGGAACTTACATATACCGTTAATGAACTATTGATGGAAGAAGAAGTTGTGGGGACTGAACAGTGAGACAATGTGGAGCCAACCTGGATGAGCCGCCCGGAGGGCAGCGATTCTGCTAGTGTATATATATATATATATATATATATATATATATATATATATATATATATATTTCATTAGCCCAATAAAGCACGCGGACTTCTACATACAATCAACACCTCAACCCGTCAGGATTCGAACCCACGGCCCACGAGCCCATGACTGTGACCGGGGAACGCTACCTCTGGGCCACCAGGATACTAAAAGCAGTCCTAGACTTTGTTATATTTCACACAAAGCCTGTTCAACGAGCTTATGGCGCCGTGAACCTCTAATGGGGACTACCCGTATCACGTAGGTGGTCAGAGTAACGTTTTACCAAATCCGGCTTCGAAACACGAGGATCCATACATATTTCATTTGCCCAATAAAGCACGCGGACTTCTACATACAATCAACACCTCAACCTGCCAGGATTCGAACCCACGGCCCACGAGCCCATGACTGTGACCGGGGAACGCTACCTCTGGGCCACAAGGATACTAAAAACAGTCCTAGACTTTGTTATATTTCACACAAAGCCTGTTCAACGAAGCCGGATTTGGTAAAAACGTTACTCTGACCACCTACGTGATACGGGTAGGCCCCATTAGAGGTTCGCCGCGCCATAAGCTCGTTGAACAGGCTTTGTGTGAAATATAACAAAGTCTAGGACTGCTTTTAGTATCCTGGTGGCCCAGAGGTAGCATTCCCCGGTCACAGTCATATATATATATATATATATATATATATATATATATATATATATATATATATATATATATATATATATATATATATATATATATATATATATATATATATATATATATATATATATATTAGGGGGCAGTGAAATTTTGCTCAAAGCTGCACTCTTCAGGTATTGTTCCTTATACATATCTAAGACTCCATGCCAAATTTGAAGCTGATATGTCGGGGTTTAGTCTGCCGCATTTTCTACTGAAATTTTTAAATTTACTTACAGTACTAGCCAAACAGCCGCTGTGGCGGTGCAATGTTCTGTTCAGTGTTTATCAACTTTTTTTTCATATCTCTTATTTCATTTAAGTTGTCTTGTTGCAGATGAGTATGGTGCTATGTCTATATTGATTATCAGCCTTTTCTCATTTCATTTCTCAATGTTGTGTTACTGTACTGTAATGTAGGGGAGACCTGGGTAGCTGGAGATATTCCTTTTGTTGAGGATAATTCAGATGATTCAAGAGATATTCCTCTCGTCAATACTGATGCTGATTTTGTCCCTGATCCAAGGGCTCTGACAGACACCAGTTCACAGAACCGGACAAGACTCCCTACACTGGCTGCCGCTTGTGACCGATACTTGATTAGTGATTATGCTGGAGCTGCCATTGCTACTGCCACCTTAACTGACTATGGCATTATCACAAAGGATGACAAGATTCAGGTTATTGGACCACATAAGCTGCGGGATGCGAGACAAAAATACCGATTTAAGAGGCAAGAAATTGAGATGGCTAGTTTAGATAATTTGACGTCACTCTATTTTGATGGTAAGAAGACTGCCACTCGTGTGATGATAAAGAATGAGAAGACCGAGAAATGGAGTTCGAGGATGATGGTAAAAGATCATTATGTCATCATGGTTGAGCCTGGCAATGAATATCTCACACATGTGACTCCCAAGACTGGACACGGAAAGCAGATTGCCAAAACTATTCACGAGTTTCTGGTGGAGAAAAATCTAACCCAGCAGCCCATTGTGTGTGTCGGTTGTGATGGAACCAATGTAAATGTAGGATCAGAAAATGGAGTCATTCATCATCTTGAAATGTTACTTGGTCACCCGCTCCATTATTTCATATGTCAGCTTCACGGAAATGAGCTGCCTTTCCGCGCAGTTTTTTATCACTATGATGGTAAACCAAGTGGTCCTGAGCATTGGCGTGGTCCCATTGGAAAGCAGATCAAGGAGTCTTTGTCTGAGCTTCCAGTTGTCGCCTTCCAGCCAGTCAGTTTCCCTGATTTTCCTGTGTTTAATGATGAAGTGGAGAAAGATCTGTCCTGGGATCAGGAATACCTGTATAGGATTTGTAAAGGAGTTATCACAGGTGTTATTGAAGATGACTTGGCTGCTATTGAGCCAGGTCCTCCCTGTGTGTCAAGGTGGAACACCTTATGGAGTAGAATCCTCAGGCTGTATGTAGCAACATCAAGACCCAGCCATGAGTTGAAAAGAATTGTCATTACAATAATAAAGTTCAGTGCTCCAATGTGGTTTTACATCAAGATACACCCTTACGTAACACACGGCTCAAGGAACGTATTCCAGTCCCTGCTATATATGAAACACCTGAATAGTGAGGAGGAGACGATAGTGAAGAAGGCTGTCCAGAGAAATGCATACTTCGCCCACACAGATCAACTTCTTCTTGGTATGTTTGCAGATGAGGAAATGAATTAGAGAAAAAGCTGTCTCAATGAAGAGGAGGAGGAAGATTCTGATGCTGCTGTTGACGAGAATTTGTTAAACTATACTGATGAGGAGGGTAAAGATGGAGATGGGAATGAGGATGTGCCTCCTGTAGTCAACATGAGAAAGGTGGTGACTCCGAAACTAAAGTGGCAAGCAAAAAAACTATCATTCCATGATTAACTGGAGGAATGAACTCAAGACTGAGCCTCCTTACATTGCTTCTCTGTCAAATCTACAGGTTAATGACATTCTTGAGACACCATTAGTGGTGCCCAAGTGGCCAAACAGCACTCAGGCGGTCGAGAGAGGCATAAAAGTGATGACTGAAGCTTGCACTGAAGTGACGGGATACGAATCGAGAGATGGATATATTAGGCAAAGATTATTGTCTAGGAAAATGATGCCAAGGTTCCGCACAAAAAAGAATTTCAATATGAACTTGTAATGATTTTCTATACGGTGCACCTGTAAAATAACATGTGAATTAAATCGATGTCACCCATGTAAAATTTATCATTATCCTGGAAAACATTAAATGACACCTAATTTTTGGTATACACTAAAAGTTGACAAAAAGTCGTTCGCGATGCGGCAGGGTAAGTATGCATGAAATGGCATGAAATTTTGCACAGGTGTTTGTTACAGCCATACAAACGATGCCTGAAAAGTGCAGCCTGCAACTCAAATAAAAGTGTTTTTTCCCTGCCCCCTAATATATATATATGTAACCGGTCGGAATTTACTGGACTTTATTTTCTCACTTGACTTGGGGTTTATTAAAGATTATAAGATGGTAATGGCAGTGGAAGCGCCCCTTTGAGAAAAATCCCGAACCAGCACAAGAACACTTAAATCTACTAAACAAAATGAATTGTCCGTGACCCGTGGAAGGATAGCGTCTGTGACTGGGATGAATGAGACACACTGTAAAATTTAGACACTTATATTCCCTCCAACACTACAAACACAATCAAATAATGGTACACCAATGTGCGCACCTCTTAACTTGAACTTAAAACACTACTCTGGGAAATAAAAGTTATACATGATATAGAAATTATTAGAAACTCAGGCAACAATAAATTTGAAGTATTAAGAAATGTTGCTTGCACACATGAAACAGGCCTTAAGGGCTTTCACAAAATAATATCAGTCACTTAGGAAATGGTATTAAAAAATAAGAAATTAACTACTCTACAATGAATAGGCCTTAAGGGCTTTCAACAAAATTATATCACCCCAACAGATGCACACTTCCTAACCTAACTTAACCACTACTCTGGGGAACAAGGTTATACCTGGGATCAGAATTATGAAGAAAATTTAGATGCATTAAAAGAATCAAATCACAGTATCACTCTGGTTCCACTTAATGACACAAACATTCAAAAACAATACTATCAAAATTATTTAGGAACTATTAAACTACACACGTCAAGATAATATCAGTCTGAGAAATGGTATTAACTACACCCGTAATAAGGGAGGGAAAATGTTCCTCTAGGTATCTCCTAGAGACCTAGACTCACGGTCTCAGTGTGTGACCATTAATTTACTCAGATAGCCTCAGTGTACTCCCAGTGCGTCCATAAAGCGGAAGGGAGTGAGCCAATCAGACCTTGTACAGTTGAGAGAAGCTTTAGCTTCCCGTTAGCAAGAGGGTTTCACTAAGCTGCTCGGGACATGTGGTGTTGTGGGCCAAGGGAGAGGAGAGTTGCTGACCCACGATCGTCCCGACGTCAGCTGGGCACCCAGACGGCTAGATTCCCTCAAGAGATCCTTTGGTACCCCGCTAAACAGTGACAGGCCTACTCTGATCGGTCCAATGGCGACAATCGCCACCCTCAATCATCAACGGCAGTCTCAAACGGCAGTCAATCTCTCGCAGTCAAACTCCGGTCAACTCCGGTCAAGTGGGTTCTGACGGAAACCTTGTTATACTGCAATAGCGCAGCACAGGTGACTAGGCCACGTGACTATTTCTGTGATGGACGCGCAGGGACGTCTTGTATGTCTGAATGCTTCTCCGTGACTGCAGGAGGGCTCGCGTAGCGTCTCTCAAGGCGTTAGCTTAGGCCTACGTGACATATTTTCCGCCTAACTAATAACTCCTTGGGACACCGGTAACATTATTCAGACTGATAAACGATCTATAATAATTTCAAATTCAATAATAGTCCCTTACTTCATGAATCGCATCATTATTAATTCGGTAAATTACATTTAATATCATATAGGCCTAGTTCCACCATCTCTCGCTATGAGCAGGAAGCGCTCTCTTCCCTCCCACGACCTTGAAAGCTCAGTGTTGCCAATGGCGGGGCATTTGAAATTACTCTGAAATTTCTGAATATTACATATATATATAAATTAATATATATATATATATATATATATATATATATATATATATTAATATATATAAATATGCCGATAACCACAAGGAAAGAAGAAAACACGAAGTTCCCAAGCGCTTTCGTGAAATTCACATCTTCAGGGGTGAGTACAGACTAAGGAGAAGTACAAAACAAGGTGTATATATACATAGGAGGGTGAGATCAGGTCCACAATGGTCAGGTACTAGGTAATGACCCTACTAATCTTTAAATAGAACCGCAACGGTCGGCAGTCAGGTCAGAGTGTCACCTTACCCTCTGACCTGACTACGGAACTTTGCGGTGCTATTTAAAGATTAGTAGGGTCATTACCTAATACCTGACCATTGTGGACATGATCTCACCCTGCTCTGTATATATACACCGTGTTTTGCACTTCTCCTTAGTCTGTACTCACCCCTGAAGATGTGAATTACACGAAAGCGTTTGGGAACTTCGTGTTTTCTTCTTTCCTTGTGGGTATCAGCATATACCTAGATCATGCTCACCTACAGTGATTTACTTGCATATATATATATATATATATATATATATATATATATATATATATATATATATATATATATATATATATATATATATATATATATACTTCATTTTTAGTCCATTTAACACGCGGACTTTGAACATATATATATGTAATTAAAAATACACCAAAATAAACTAATAATGATAACAATAATAATATTAAAATATAATAATAAAATTTATAATAATAATAATAATAACAATAATACTGTATTATAAAAATAATAATAATAATAATAATAAAAAATACAAGAGTGAAAAAAGATAAAGAGTGAGAATTATTAAAATTATAATTATTATTATATTTTCGCCTCCCAGGCCCCAATGTGGGTCAGTGACTTGTGCCCGGATGGGCTAATACACATAAAAAGAAAAAAAAAAGAAAAAAAAAACTAACCATTCTGAAAACCGAAAAATTCCGAAATCCGAAATGCCTCTGGCCCCAAGGATTATGAAAAGGGATCGTCAACCTGTATATATATATATATATATATATATATATATATATATATATGTCCAGGGGTTAGCGTTTCCCGGTCACAGTCACGGCTAGTGGGCCGTGGGTTCGAATCCTGGCGGGTTGAGGTGTTGATTGTTTGTAGAAGTCCACGTGCTATGGGCCAATGAAATATATATGGATCCTCGTGTTTCGAAGCCGGATTTGGTAAAACGTTACTCTGACCACCTACGTGATGTGGGCAGTCCCCATTAGAGGTTCACGGCGCCATAAGCTCGTTGAACAGGCTTTGTGTGAAATATAACAAAGTCTAGGTATGCTTTTAGTATCCTGGTGGTCCAGCGGTTAGCGTTCCCCGGTCACAGTCAGGGGCTAGTGGGCCGTGGGTTCGAATCCTGGCTGGTTGAGGTGTTGATTGTATGTAGAAGTCCGCGTGCTATTGGGCTAATAAAATATATATTTATATATATATATATATGTATATATATATATATATAACCACAAGGGAACAAAAAAAACTCACAAAAACACGTACTCACATATTCCCACGCAGGCACACACACTCTACTACTACTACTACTTTGCTGTCACTCGGAATCGAGTATGACGATCATTCAGCTCTGGTGAGCTCTGAGGTGACTCGAGAGGCCTATACGGGACCAGCAGGATCGTCCACAGATGGTGCATGTATGAAGGGCTACATTAGGTGCGGGAGGGGCGGCGGCAGCGTCTATCCGGTGCTGATGCTTGTTTGCCGCAGTATGCAGCCGGTCTAACTCGAAAGTATTGACACTTTCTCGTGTGGTGCTCCTCCAAGCGTTACGGTGTGGAGTGATCATATCCCAGGTAAGGGGGTCGATTTGGCACTTTTTCAGGTTTGTCTTAAGACTATCCTTATACATTTTCCGTTGCCCGCCAGCGTTACGTTTACTCTTCGTTACGTGACTGTAAAGTAGTTGTTTTGCCAGTCTACTGTTGTCCATATGGGTAACATGACCAGTCCAGTATAGGTGTTCATGGATAATGGTAACCTCGATGCCCCTTCAGTTGGTGTCAGCGAGAGTACTGGCATTTGTTCTCTTGTCTTCCCAGCGAATTCGGAGGAATAATAGAACCTGTATGTATATTATGTATGCTGGATTATATATTATGTATGTATATTATGTATGTGCTCCATTTATGTAGCTAGCAGCGTGTGGCAATGTTATTACCATATCCCACATGCCTAATTAATGTGCCTGGCGACGTATGGAAGCTGCTAATGTATCACTTGCCATACGTCGTCTATAGCAGTTGACAAAGGAGCCTAGCCGGGGAGAGTGCTGCTCCCCTTTGTGTACATACTCTTATCCAGTAAACCGAACCTACAAAACTATACAGGTGTTTGTGTTCTCTCCTGTATATAGAACTTATTATTCAGAACCTAACAGAACCTAGACTACGTTGGTGATAGTTTTCAAGTGCCTTGAGGTGTTTTCTGTATGTGACCCACGTCTCGTTGCCATATACTGTAGAAAGGTGGGGAAGACCACTGCTCGATATACATGTAACTTTGTAGATAGTTTCAGCTCCATACAGCTCAAGACACGGGTACGGAGTCTGCCAAGAACTTAAGATGCATAGCTGATCCGATGTTGAATCTCTTCATCGATGTCCACAGTGGTGGACAGGTGGGAGCCGAGATACTGAAAGTGGGTAACATTAGAGAGGGTAGTACCGTTGAGCTGGGTGAATAATCGTGGTGTGGGTGAACCAGGGCTGGCTGAAAGAGAATCTGAGTCTTACGTACATTCACCTCGAGGCCGAAGTGTGCATACGCATCTGCCTAGGTGTTCAGGATCTTCTATAGATCACATTCAGTGTGAACGACGAGGGTGAGATTGTCTGCACACTGACATTCAGTAATGGAAATTGCCGACACCTTTGTTCCTGCCCAGAGTCGTCTTATGGTAAAAAGTCCATTCATCCAGTATTGGTTGTCCACCCCGCCTGCTAAATTGGCACTGGCACAAGTAAGGAAGGCAGCCAAGAAAAAAAAAATAAAAGAGAGTTGAAGCCAGTACACATGCTTGTTCTACCCCCGTTTGGATGGGGAAGAACTCATACTGGGTGCCATTGTACAGGACACTGCCGTTCATGCTATCGTGGAGTTGCCTCACAATGGCGATGAATTTTGGTGGGCAATCAAAATGGCTGAGGGTCCACCAGAGGCCTTCCCTGTTGACCGAGTCGAAATCCTTGGTTAGGTCGATGAAAACCATGTACAGGTCATGAAGCTGTTCTCTGCACTTTTCCTGTATTTGACGGGCAGCAAAGATCGTGTCAGTGGTGCCACGTGATAGTCTAAGGCCACATTGAGATTCTGGGAAGATTAGGGCGATAATCTTGGTAGCTACAGCCATCAGCGAGGTCCCGCGGTAGTTGCCACAGTCTGACCGGTGTCCTTTGTTCCCATATATATTGATGATGGAGGCATCTTTAAGAGCTTGGGGGTTTTCCTCCTTTTCCCATATATTCTCCTGGAGAGAGTGGAGACGGGTGGTAAGCAGAGGTCCTCCTGCTTTATACACACACACACACACACACACACACACACACACACACACACACACACACACACACACACACACCACAACTACATCTCTAACACCTCTGAACTCTCTTAACCCAGATGCCATACTCACTAAGCGGAAGGTTAAGTCAGGTCAACTTGTGGAGCCGTGTCATGACCCAAGAAGAAATTCTGGACATGGCTAATTGCAAGGTCAATCCCGAGGGTGACGTCATCGGCTGGTCTGGTCGATGGGTGACGCACAACTTGGAAATAGAGGTAATCTATGTGGCTTATTAAGGTACACTATGTGTCTTGTTGAGCTACACCATGTGTCTCATTGAACTACACTATGTGGCTTATTGAGTTACATTAAGTGCATTATTGAATTACACGATGTGACTGATTGAGTTACACTATGTGCCTTATTGAGATACACTATATGGCTTATTAAGTTACACTATGTGGCTTATTGAGCTACAATATGTGGCTTATTGAGTTACACTATGTAGCTTATTTACACTACAGTATGTGGCTTATTGAGCTACACTATGTGGTTTATTAAGTTACACTATGTGGCTCATTGAGTTACCATATGGCTTAATGAGATATACTATGTGGTTTATTAAATTACACTGTTTGGCTTATTGAATTATACTATGTGCCTTATTGAGCTACACTATGTAGCTTATTAAGTTTCACTATGTGGCTATTGAGTTACAATATGTGGCTTATTGAGTTACACTATGTGGCTTATTAAGTTACACTATGAGGCTTATTGAGTTGCAGTATTTGGTTTATTAAGTTACTCTATGTGGCTTATTGAAATATACTAAGTGGCTTATTAAGATGTACACTAACCTAACCTAAGCTTCCATATCCTACCCTACCCTATCGAAACCAAAAATACCCTACCGTACCCTACCCTATCCAAACCAAATATACCCTGCTCTGCCCTATCCAAACCAAGTATACCCTACCCTACCCTACCTATAACTGTACCCTAACGAAAACCAAATCAAACCTACCCAAATCAAATCTAACCTAATCTAACCTAACCTACCTTATCTTAACCTAACCTACCCAAAGCAAATGCAGCCTAATCTAACCTAACCTACCTTATCTTAACACATCTTACCCTAATATAACCTAACCTAACCAAACATAACCTAACACCAACAACACCGATCAAATATTATAACAACAACTGTAATACATCACAACAACAACAACGTCATATATCAACAATAAGATGACTCTGATTCCATTACAGGAAGTGGCACTAAAAGACCTTTGCAGATCAATATCCCGAGGCCGCTCGACCGTACCTTTACCAACGCTCAGATACCACCACGCTGTCCAACTGTGTAAAGGTCTCAAGGGTTTCATTACTACACCTACCAATCGTCAGGATCTGTTGGATGAGCTGGTGCCCTTTGAGAATATGGGAGGTGAGTGTTGCTAAATTACTTTGACGTAAGTTTATTTCACCTGATGATTAAGCACCCTAAAGAAGACAAAATCCTCAGGGCCGGATGAAATTTTCCCTAGAGTTTTGAAAGAGTGTAAGGAACAGATTAGCGGATTCCTCGTAAATTTATTTACAAAATCATTAGACACGGGAGCTGTGCCAAAGCATTTGGCAGAGTACCGCATTAGAGGCTTCTGAGAAAATTTAAGGCTCATGGTATCGAGGGGAAAGTTTTAAATTGGGTCAGCGTAGATGGATTTAAATCTGAGTGGGGCTGTGTAACTAGTGGGGTTCCCCAGAGGTTAGTACTGGGCCCACTCTTGTTCATAATCGGTGTTGAGAGCTGTTTTGAAACTTTCCCAGTTTGCTCTATTAAATGAATGTCTTGGTGTAGAGGGAATTTGTATTGGAGATGTGGAAATAGTTGCTATTATGGGTATGTGGTCACTGGTGCTGGCGGGTCCAGGTTTTATGTGTATGTGAAAATGATGGTGTCTGTTTATCAGAATTTTGTCGGGATTCCCAGAATTTCCCGGTGTTATGAATGTTTGAAAGTCTGGGCCTAGGTGTGTAATGCTGCCTTGCCCAATTAGGTTGTGCAGTACTACTCCAGCAGGGTTTCTGTTGTGATGTCCAAGGGTTGGGTGTCGAGAGTTCAGGTCGCCTAGGAAGTATGCCGGGCTGTTTCGCCTGGTAAGTTTTAGGAGGTCGCCTGTCGGGAATATTGTTCTTCTGAATGGTAGGTATGATGTTCCTATTATTGTTTGTCCTTTGGTGGTGTTTATTTCTAATGCCAAGAAGTTGCCTTGGAAGTTGTCAATTATTTTGTGTTGAATTGTTCGTTTTATTGCTATTGCTGTCCCGTCATGTAACTCTTCGTAGATATTTTTTTGGTAGACGTGATAATTAAATATTTTTATTTTTCGTTGTCTTTTCGCCCGCGTGCGTTGATAAGGATGATGTATGGGTCTATTGTGCTGTATATGTTAGTAAGTTCTGTTTTCCTCGCCAGAGTCCAGGCAAGGACGTTGTGTTGAATTATCTTTAATGGTTTGTTTTGAATAGTCGTGGATCCCGAGAACTTGGTGTAGGGTGTTTGCTGGCTCGTGTATCTCCTGGCGAGTGTCTATTCCTTTCCTCCTTCAATCCCGTTCTGATTTTCTTAAACTTAGTTGTTAACGCTCATAGGAGCGTTATTGGTTTGTTGCTGGAGAAATAAACCCTCAACGTTGACGCGTACCATATAATTCGGTCAAAACCTGTTAAAGAACATTTCTCATATAACAAATGCTGTTATCTCAGGACACATATTATGAATAATACAATCAATATACAGTACATAGCCTGTTAACATCTTAAATATAACTCGCATGTTATAACTATTGATACAGGAGACAATAGGTATAATATGATCAAATTACAGTACACAAATATACTTATTAAAGTTATTTAGAGTTTCTTAGCAGATTCTAATACTTCACGATCACTCACGTTTTAGGGTCTAGTGGTCTGAACCAACGTGTTGTCTGGCCTGTAGAAATCAGTAGACTACCCTCGAGGGCAATCTCAGCCCGGAGGCGAGGGCCATATGTTTTCGTATTGAAACACCTCAGCAGATTGGTCAGCAAATTCATTGTCAACACTATATCCCTTATCTCATCCCCTCTCTCTCTCTCTCTCGCCTAGTTTATCTTATTATGGTTATCCCTCTCTTTCTCTCTCTTCTAGCTTATCTTACTGTGGCGGTAACACTCCCCCTGTCGGGCTTCGCACGAAATCACGGCATATTATTAGATTCACTCTCCCACCCCTTCCACCAGGCAGAGTTTCGTCACTGGGCGTATTAACACTGAGTCCTTTGTCTTCACTTTAACACTTCGCACCAGGCCATCTTTGCTCGGTAGAGCTTCCAGTACTCTCCCTAGCATCCACTGACTCCTGGGAAGGGGTTGTCCAGAGATGATCACGATATCCCCAGAGTGGAGATTATGGCGAGTTTTGAAGAACCTTTGTCGCTGACGTAATGTTGGGAGATATTCTTTTACCCACCTTTTCCAAAATTGGTCAGCAATGAATTGGGCATGCTTCCATCTTCGTCGGTACCCTTCCGTCATGGACCGATCGCCTCCGGTGGACAGTGTCTCCGGGTTCATCCGTAGTATGTGGAGTGGCGTTAGTGCTTCTAGATCCTTTTGGTCGTCAGACACTGGGGTGATGGGCCTTCCGTTGATGATCTCTTCTACGGCACAGAACACAGTGCTGAGGCGTTCATCGTCTAGTGTCTGGGTGCCCACCACTCCTTGGAGGACCTTCCTTACAGTGCGGATTTGTCGCTCCCACACTCCTCCCATGTGAGAGGCTGTCGGGGGGTTGAACTGCCATTCTATCTGTTTCTGTAGGAGGGCATTCCCGACCTTGTCACTGTTGTTCCAGCCGTTCACCGCCTCTCATTACTCTCGGTTAGCTCCAATCATGTTGGTTCCCCTGTCAGACCGAACACGCTTGGGAGGTCCCCTGCGGCAGGTGAATCTTGTTAGGGCATTGAGGAACGAGTCGGTGTCTAGTGAGGTGAGGACTTCTAGGTGTATGGCTCTAGTGGTCAGGCAGATGAATAAGCATCCCCATCTCTTCGCCCTGGCTCGTCCTTGTTTAACCAAAAAAGGGCCGAAGCAATCAATTCCAGTGTAGGTGAACGGCTGGCCTCCTGGGCGCACTCGATCTTCTGGCAGGTCGGCTTGGCGTTGATGGGTAGGCCTCCAGTTGCTTCTTCGACAAGTCACACACGTCCGCATTGTGCGGTCGAGTAATTTTCGGCACTAAGGTATCCAGTGCGTCTCACGTATTATGGCAAGAGTGTGTTCTCGTCCTGAGTGTCCAGCTCTAGTTGAGTGTACCTCTCTCACGATGAGCCCCGTGATCCTGTTGTCCCTTGGTAATAGTATGGGATTCTCCTGGTCTGGGTGGAGAGCGGTGTGCTTCAGTCGGCCACCTACTCTGATCAGACCGTCTGTGTCTAGATGAGGTTCCAGCCGCCTTATGTCGCTACCTCTCACGGGTTGTCCCTGTATTAACATTCCTAGTTTTCGAGGGAATCCTTTCCTTTGCATAAATCTTAAGACAGCTAATTTCGCCTCTTCCAATTCGCTGACCTGGAGCCGATTTTTTTCGGTGATGTTTGTTCTTTCGCTTCCCCAGCCGCCATTCTATAAACCTTCTAATCCACGCTACGCTCTTCAGAAGTCGATGCCACGATGAGTACCTGGCCCATAGCTTATCGAGGATACCCTCCCCCTGGTCAACGTTCGCCGTCAGCACCGTGGTTTCCTTCTTCACCTCTGGGTCTCCGTCTGTGAGGTCTGGAATCCTCAATGGACTCTTTGGCCAACTGTCTTCTTCCAAAAAGAGGAAAGCAGGTCCCCGAATCCACCTGCCCTCCTCGTTGAGCTCTGCTCCATGTAATCCACGACTAGCGTCGTCGGCCGGGTTCAGTGCCGACGTCACGTGGCGCCATTGTTCTACATCGGAGTCCTCGTGTATCGTTGCCACTCGATTGGCCACGAAGGACTGGAAGCGTCTTTCGGTGTTTCGTATGTATTGAAGGACTGCCGTACTGTCTGTCCAGAACACTGATCTGCCTATATGTAATTCAAGCTCTTGCCGTAGTTGTTTGTCTGCCTTAGCAGCCAGTACTGCCGCGCAGAGCTCAAGTCGAGGTATGGTCTGCTGTTTGGGGCTAGCTTGGCATTGCCACACACGAAGGAGTTATGGTGAGTTCCATCTTCATACGTGGTTCTCAGATACGATACAGCTCCATACGCTCGTTGGGAGGCGTCGCAGAAGTGATGTAGTTGCACGGTAGTCACTGGATTCATATCCTCTGGTCGGTAGCACCGTGGAACGTGAACTCGTCATAGGTGAGGTAGTTCATCCAGCCATCTTTGCCATGCGACCCTGTAGCGCATACCCGGCGCATGAAGGACTCCACACTTCTCCAAAGAGATGTACTGTCATTCGGTAAGTGGTGGGGGCCCCTGACAGCTGGTCGTCCGTCCACCATAAGAATCGTAAGACATTTCGATGTTCCTGTACTACTCGCACTTGGTGGAACATTGCCTCGATATCAGCCATGAGTGCCACCTTTCCTTGTCTGAATCTGATGAAGACTCCCATCAATTTGTTGTTAAGGTCTGGCCCTTGAATCACCTGGCTGTTCAACGACATCGACTCATATTCGGCTACACAATCAAACACTATTCTCACCTTTTCTGGCTTGTTGGGATTCAACACAGAGTGGTGTGGGAGATACCAGGTCTTCCCGGGTGCAACACTGAGTTCTTGACGTGGGACTCGCTCAGCATGTCCCTCGTCGATCAGACGTCTCATCTCTTCTTTATACTTCTGAGAGAGCCCTGGGTTCTTCAGGAGGCGTTTTCTCAATCCTGCCAATCGCTGCTCGGCAAGTTTCTTATTGTCTGGGAGTCTCGGTTCTTCATGGCGAAACGGGATGGGAAGTTGGTAATGTCCGTCCACTTGAGTAATTGACGTTGACCACTGCGTCAGGACTCTCTTGTCTTCGACAGAGACGGGATCATCGTTACTGTAGGCTGAGTCGCATTCCCAGAAGCGCCTGACTTGTTTGTCCAGATTTGTCTCCGAATTTAGTGTTGCCATTCTGACAAAGTGGTTGATCACGGCATAATCACGGCTCGCCACTCCAAGCGGTCCATTTATAGTCCAACCTAGCAAGGTGCGTATTGCAAACGGCTCTCCTTCTTTCCCGGTTCTTACCTCTAATGGTGCTATGTGCTTGTGGTACGTCTAGACCTATCAGGAGATCCACTCTTTTCGGTGCTTGGCGTAGCGCAGTACCTCGTAGTCTCACAGTTGGACCTCGCAGGGCCTTCTTTATTAGCTGGCAAAAGTAAGTGTGCTTATTGCCGTGACGTTTCTCTAATATGTCCAAAGCTTCCTTGTACCCGGCTTTGGGATCTTGAATTTGCAGACATCCCCGCAAAGCGTCCTTCGCGGGCCCAGCGTAGGCAGCGAGAAGTGCCTCTAATTTCAAGGTATCAGGTATCTGCGCCATCCCAACGTGTCGCTGAAAAACTCGCTTGAACTCCCAGTATTCACTACAAGTTCCTCCGCTGAACTTCGGCGTTGGCCTTTGGGAGAACCTCATATTCTCTAGCAGTTCTCTCACCCAAACCTCGGACCTCGGTGGGTCATCCCTTTTGTCTTTCATCAAAGGTAGTGGTTTCGGCGAACTAGCTTGATGTTCGGAAGTACTTCCGCGCTCCCCCTGGTGAGATGTTCCCGGCTCTGCGGTTAAGGTGAGCGCCGGGAGTCCTCTTGGAGTATATAACGTTTCTTCGTTAGTTTCAATTACAGAGGAAAGTTTAGTCTCTGGTGGTGATAACACCTTTCCGCGATCTTCTGTGCTGCCCTTGCCTTGTAGTTGATTCATACCTTCGGTGACGTTTTGCATCATCGCTGTCATGTGAGCGAACATTTGCTGCATTTGTTGATATTGCTCACATAATTGTCCTTCGATTCCTTTGACAGGTGGTTCCTTTCTCTTCTCGGGAGACAGGTTTACGGTAGACGGGTTTATCTCACGCTGCCTTGGCGAGGTGGGTGAGACATCGGTCTCTATGTCCACAGTGTCTCCTTGTTCTACGCCGGACACGCTCCCCACTTCTGACTTATTCTCTTTCCCGTCCATGTCTGCCCAAACAGCAAGCGTAATCTGTCTTGCTCGAGAAGTGTATGCAGTATTACTGCATACAGTATTACTGCAGCAGTAACGCTTAGTATCAGGTGCCCACGATTGCAGATATCACACAATTGAAGTTGATATCACACAGACGCGTGCCATGCGCACGAGTGATGTCACACACGAGCGAAGTCCCTCTAAACACGTGACGAGCAATACGCACGAGTGATGTCACACAAACACGACCACAGTGATGTCACACGGTCCCTCAAGCACGTGACGTGCAATACGCACGAGTGATGTCACAAACACGACCACAGTATTGTCACACGGTCCCTCAAACACGTGACGTGCAATACGCACGAGTGATGTCACACAAACACGACCACAGTGATGTCACACGGTCCCTCAAACACGTGACGTGCAATACGCACGAGTGATGTCACACAAACACGACCACAGTGATGTCACGCACGAGCGACGATGTCACACTAACATGGCCACAGTGATGTCACACACGAGCGATGTCCCTCAAACACGTGATGTGCAATACGCACGAGTGATGTCACAAACACGACCACAGTGATGTCACACGGTCCCTCAAACACGTGACGTGCAATACGCACGAGTGATGTCACACAAACACGACCACAGTGATGTCACACGGTCCCTCAAACACGTGACGTGCAATATGCACGAGTGATGTCACACAAACACGACCACAGTGATGTCACACGGCCCCTCAAACACGTGACGTGCAATACGCACGAGTGATGTCACACAAACACGACCACAGTGATGTCACACACGAGCGACGATGTCACACTAACATGGCCACAGTGATGTCACACACGAGCGATGTCCCTCAAACACGTGATGTGCAATACGCACGAGTGATGTCACACAAACACGACTACAGCGATGTCACACACCAGCTACGATGTCACACTAACACAACCACAGAGATCCACAATCAATGTAGGGACTCGTTACACAACTGATGTCACAAACACTACTGCGGCGCCCTTACTTGTACAACGTTACGGCTTGTCACAACCTTCGTTGTTATTTCTTAATTACACACACACATACTTATATATACATATATACATACATGTACATATAACCTGAATGTTGTACACACTTAACCCACAAATCCCTTTCATTTATGTATTTCTTCATGGTTCCTTATCATCATTGTCTGATATACTATGGTGTCACTGGTATAGGAAGATCAGCTGTTAGTTATAATCACTTGCGTGCGTGTCCGAGCGAACGCTAACTACCAGTCCGCCCAGACCAAACATTACGACACTGTCCGGGTGTTCTGAAACCTTAGCTCACTAGGTGCCGGCCTCCCTGTTCGGAAATGAACGCTCACAGCCCCGTACGCGCAGACCGAAGCTTTACGACACTGTCCAGGTATTTAAGACACTTCACTCAAACACAGAGCACTCGCTATCACTGCCTCGCTGCTGACGACGCACGTGATCCACCCACTGTGGGTGGGTGGGTGATCCACCCACTGTGGGTGGGTGGGTGATCCACCCACTATGGGTGGGTGGACGATCGACGAGCCTATGCTCTCCCACGTTGAACTCCGGCTTTGGTCCTTCGACAGTCCTCCCGTATACGTTTTGACTGTTAACGCTCATAGGAGCGTTATTGGTTTGTTGCTGGAGAAATAAACCCTCAACGTTGACGCGTACCATATAATTCGGTCAAAACCTGTTAAAGAACATTTCTCATATAACAAATGCTGTTATCTCAGGACACATATTATGAATAATACAATCAATATACAGTACATAGCCTGTTAACATCTTAAATATAACTCGCATGTTATAACTATTGATACAGGAGACAATAGGTATAATATGATCAAATTACAGTACACAAATATACTTATTAAAGTTATTTAGAGTTTCTTAGCAGATTCTAATACTTCACGATCACTCACGTTTTAGGGTCTAGTGGTCTGAACCAACGTGTTGTCTGGCCTGTAGAAATCAGTAGACTACCCTCGAGGGCAATCTCAGCCCGGAGGCGACGGCCATATGTTTTCGTATTGAAACACCTCTGCAGATTGGTCAGCAAATTCATTGTCAACACTATATCCCTTATCTCATCCACTCTCTCTCTCTCTCTCGCCTAGTTTATCTTATTATGGTTATTCCTCTCTTTTTCTCTCTTCTAGCTTATCTTACTGTGGCAGTAACATTAGTTATATCTACTCTTTCAATTTTGTTGTATTTGGTGTTTATTAGTCCTGCATTTATCAAATGGTCTATGGAGGATTCTTCTACCCTAACATCTTCGTATGTGAATTTTACTGTGCCTTCCTTGATTTCCTGCAGAAGTCTGTCATTTGTTATTGTAGGTGGTGTGTTGACTGAGTAGAAGCGGATGGCGATCTCATTGCCTAGTAGGGTGTGTCAATTTTGTCAACATGTTAAAAATCAAATTTGGTAGTCAAAATATTGTGCCTCTTTATGTCTAAACTTGAGATTAGCAAACAAAAATGAATTGAAATAACCCTCACCTACATCAATTATACCTTAAAGTTTCAAATATCAGTATTTCAACAAATTAATGAGACTTGATTAGAATTATTCACTTGATATTAACTAATCTCATGTAAGCATATGGATTATGGAGTATTTTATGGTTCTATAGCTTGTGTACAATATGCATGTCAGAACATGAACATGAACAGGCTCTCCGTGTGGGACAGTTTAATTCTTGTTTTGACTTGTACCAAGCGTGAGGATAAGGCGCCCGGCTCACTCTCCTTCTAGATATCATAGACGGTGGTTTGCTCTCATTGCACTTGCACCTACTCTACCAGACGAATTCTACATTTTAATTATTGTAAGTAGGGCATATTGATTGTCGCAGTTACTTATATCATTGTATAAAACATTATGTTCTAAGAAATTATTATGTTATTTCTGTTACAGCATTTTTGATAAACAAATTGATATTTTTTGAAACAACAATTGAATTATGAAACATTGAAATATTTTTCTATTTGTCAGATAGTGTGAAGATGTCAAAATTGAAGACAAGAAGTCAGTTGTCAACCCACTTGAGCCTGCTAGTTGGTAAAGGGAAGGAGCTTCCTGTATCAGAACTTCCAACAGTGAGAGACATGCTAAGATTAGGGTTACTCCTTCGAGAAAAAAATGCAAAGGACAGAAGGAACTATACAGATAAAGAACTCATAAATGACATGATAGTCCCTCTTCTGCATCAATGGACAAAAGCTAATGCACTATTCAAACCACCTGTGATTAATCAGTGTCGAACTATTGAGCTAAAACTAACGAAATTATGGCACAAAGCAGTTGAAACATCACTTGGTAAAGGAAACTTGGCCAGGAAAAATGAATTTCTGCACACACTTGATACTCTGTTTGACATTTTGACCTGCAAGTGCTCCATACAATTATGTTCTGAATCCAACTGTTCTCACTCAGGTAAGAGAGAAAATAATTCCCACATTGATTGTGGTTGTCCTCGTGAAAAGAAGATCCCTGTTTTAGAGCTTGAATTTATAAAGGCACAGAGGACAAAGGCAGAAGGCCAAGGAAGTATGCAAATGGGTTCAATAGATTATTCAGAAACAAAGAAGCAGATTGCTAATGCCAAGAAGAGAGAACAAATCCGAGAGAGGGAACAAAAGAAGAAAATGAAGAGTGAAGAAGCCATCCAAAGAGAGGAAGAGCTGTGTCAAGATGTTTATCACTTCTTTGATAGTTCTTCTGATGAACAGGAAGCAACATCAGATGATAGTTCCAAAGAGCCATCTGAACCTTTACCAAAGAAAATGAAATACAACACAAGAAATATTTCAAACATTGCTTTAGCTAGTATTCGCCACCATGCTGGACTTCGTGAGGCTGCAGAAATTGCAACTGCCGCTTGGATAGATGCAGGCCTCATCAGCCGAGAGGATGTATCTTTGGTGATAGATCATAATAAAATTAGAAGAGCACAAGAAAAAATAATGAAGGAAATATCTGATCAGCATGAAAAAGATTTAAGCGAGGGAGGGCTCTCCTGTCTTTTGTTTGATGGAAGACTAGATGACACAAAAGTTTTGCTAGAAGTAGAGGGAGTGAACAGAAAGTTTCCAGGTCTCATCAAAGAAGAACACTGCTCTGTCTGTTCTGAGCCTGGTGGTCGGTTTTTGTTTCACTTTGCTCCCGAAACTGAAGTAGAAGGGAAGAAACATGCAGAGGTCATTGCTGATCATATTTTATGTTGGGTTCAGGAGAGAGGACTTGGCAGTTCACTGCAGGCTGTTGGTGGAGATTCAACTGCAGTGAACACCGGATGGCAGGGGGGTGTAATGACGCATTTAGAGAAAAAACTAGGAAGAAGACTTGTTTGGATTGTATGTGATTTACATACAGGCGAGCTACCTCTTCGTCATCTCATCCAGGAACTTGATGGTCCTACAAAGAGCAACAACAAGTGGTCAGGTCCCCTTGGCATCATGCTGGATGAAGCAACACAACTAGAAATAAATACAACCTTTCCAAAGGTCGAAGTAGGCCCTCCCCTTCCGGCGTTGTCTGAAGGAGTCATCAAAGATCTCAGCACAGATCAATCATATGCTTATCGTATTGCCCAAGCAATAAGATCAGGAGAAGTGCCTCAGTCATTGGCTCTCTTGGAGATTGGACCTGTCAGTCACAGCCGTTGGTTAACTACAGCTCTTCGTTTCTGCAGGATTTGGATTTCCAAACACGAATTGAAGGGCAAAGTGCTGAAGAATTTGAGGTTAATTGTTGAATTTATTATTGGAGTTTATCTTCCCCAGTGGTTTAGTGTGAAACTTAATCCTATGTGGGTGGATGGGCCCAATCACCTTTTGTTTCAATTGCAGCTAGTAAGAACACAGAGGAAGGTAGTGAGGGACATCGTGCTACCTGTGGCAAGAAGGTCCGCTTGGTATGCTCGATCAGAAGCAGTTTTGCAAGCAATGCTTTGCAGTCAATGTACCAATCTCCGAACCGAGGCTATAGAAGTCATTCTAAAGATTAGAGGAACGCTAATAGATGACGACCAGTTGGGAGACTGTTCGTTTCATTCAAGAAAAGTTCCCTCAATAAACGTCAATGCCACCAAATTGTCAGAATTGGTTGACTTGAGTTTGGAAGTCTTAGAGCCACCATTGACAACAAGTCTAACTAGCCAAGAATTGAGAAACCTTAAAGAGACTCCAATGCAGGTGCCGAAGTGGCCTTCCCACACTCAAAGTGTGGAGAGATGTGTGAAAATGGTCACAGAAGCAGCGGGCCATGTTTACAGCCACGAGAGGCGAGAAGGTTACGTCAAAGCACAAATAGCAAGCAGACTACTGATGACAAGAAACCAAAGCAAAGAGAGTATGAAGGCATTGGTTACTTTCAAATAGACTACGGATAATAAAATATAATAATTTGAAACTTGAAACAGTAACATGTGTGCAAACGCTGGTTATGTTATAAATTCACAAATATGTACATTTAAAAATCCATTTGATGTAGGTAGGACTTATTATAAAAAAAAATTTATGCCAGAATATTGTTTTGCATGCTTAAAGACTACAATAAATTGCTACCAAATTACTCGATTTTCAATTTAGCCAGTTCACCCCCTAAATTGACACACCCTACTACCTATCCTCTCAGCTTCATGACCTATCCCAGCCCCAGGAAAATACACCCTAGCCCTACGTTTCCTATCTCTTGCACAAAAAGTCCTATCTAAGAACCTCACCTGGCTGTCCCCAACTACCACTATCTTACCACTGGGCAGGGTTTGAACAACTGCCCTATTCTCTCCTGGCACCACATCGTCCTGCCTCTTCTCTTCCTCACACTCCGCCCCTCTTCCCCCACAACACAACGATCCACGGCGGCCATTTCTTCTGGTCACTAACATGAGCACTTAGGGGCACGTCCTTCTCCAAGCTACACAAATTTATTTGTGATAATGGTTGCCCCTCGTGTAACGAGGATGGTCGGCCCAAGGGCCACCTAGGCGTGAATTTGTTTAAGGTGTAGAAGCTGTCGCCAACACAACTACCACACCCTGAGTTAACGAGCCGCATGACCCAGTGTCAAGGAAATAGTCCGAGAAGACCGGACAACTCGCCAACTGCACTGGCTAATCATTACCCCGGAACACGATCCGCACATCGATTAACATCCAGGTTCCCAATTACTGCTGGGTAGACAGAGGCATATGGCGTAAAGAAACTTGCTTACCATTACACCAGGCCGCATCTCGATTATGCTGTTCACTTCTGGTGCCCTTATTATAGAATGTATATCAATTCACTGGAGTCGGTGCAGCAGACCGAGAACTGCACCTCGGCAAGACGAGATCTTCTCTGCTCCCGAGGTACTAAGTGAACCTGACGATGAGGCTGACCTGTGACCAGGCGAAGGTCGTAAGACTGTATCCAGTCACATGCCCTTCGCGCAAGCAACTAAACCTCCTTGTCCTCAGGAAATTTTTTGACTCCTTAGGAATCAGGGGGTTGACAAGGGTCGTCCGTAGACCAGTGAGTGGTGGCCTTATCGTCACCTTCGCGGAATGGGGACAGGCCCAGCAAATAGCCAACATAACAGAAATTAACGGGATCAAGATACTAGTGGAAGCTCACACAGAGGATAACTTGGTGTTGGGAGTCATCTCCCACACCGAGATAGAACACCTTGAAAAAGAAGAACTGGCCGAGCTGATCGGAGACCAGCACTCAATAGTACGGAAGCTGACCAGTGTAACTGCACTGGTTGGTTACCCAAAGAATCAACCAAGCACCGTATTGCTGGGATGGGAGAACATCCCAGTAAGACCGTATGAAAGAAGACCACCAAGGTGTTACAAATGCTAGAGGTATGGCCATCTGGCAGGGAAGTGTCGAGCTCGGGAGGTCTGTTGCAGTTGCGGGACACCCGGGCACCAGCACACCAACTGCTCGGCGCCCGCCAAGAAATGTGCAGCTTGTGGTGGCCCTCACTCCTCCTCCGACCGGGAGTGTCCCAAGTGGAGGGAGGAGTGTAGGGTGGCTAAGCTGCGAAGCAAGAAAAAACTGAGCTACAAGGAGGCCAAACTAGGGTGTCTACTTGAAGCCAACAGATAACACTTACAGCATTGAGGTTCTTTAGCGTAAAGGGATTATGCCACACTCCCTCCTGCTCCTCATCATTAGAGCCTCCCCACTGCCGGTCGCCACACCCTGGGGAGGTCATCAGGTCATCAAACACTTATACTACTACTACTATTAATATTACATAACTTAAGAATAGAGGGTGGTACCATAGCGTGCGGTCTACAACATATTTAGGTTAGGTTAAGTTAGGTTAGATTAGGTTAGGTTAGGTTAGGTTAGGTTAGGGGGGGGGGGATTCTGGTTTTCAGGGGGGGGGGGAAACTGATTCGGGAGCAAGAGATATGTTCGATGAGAAATCAATCACAGAATTTTGGCCCTTGATGTGCGATTCCTACCCAAAAGTGGCAGAAAAAGCTATCCGTGCATTGCTTCCGTTTGTGTTGACATATCTTTGTGAGTCAGGCTTTTCAACTCTGTTGCAAATTAAAATGAAGCAACGTAGTAGATTAGAGGTAGAAAATGACCTGCGTTGTGCCCTTTCAAGCACTCCTCCGCGTATCCCAGAATTGGCGAAGAAAAAACAATCACAAGTTTCTCATTGACTGTAATCTTCATCTGAATAAAATTAATTACAAATTTACAATATCCTGGTATTCTATTAAACTTTTTGTTTATTGCATTATGCTTCAGTTTGGTCTGTTAAGTAATTCATTATAAAAAAAAAAATATTTTACTTTTATTCAAGTTTTATAAATCCATCAACATTTTCAATTGGCATTTAATTTGTAAAACTCCACTATAAAATAATCCATGTAAAATTGTAAATGTATATGTACTAATATGGAAAAAATAAAGGATTTTCAGTATTATATGCATATTATTTGGAATGCACTTTTTGAGGCAGACAATCTTGGAAAGGAGGGGGGGGAATGACATTCTGACATATGGTGAAAGGGGTGCATGGGGCAAACAAGGTTGAGAACCACTGCCCTAAGAAGACTACAGAAAAGAAGCCAGATTTAAACAAGACCGGAGAAAAGACAAAAAAGCCAGATTTAGTAACATTAAATTCATCAGCGTTTTTAGACTTTTACGAGAATATACCAGAACAAGACCAAGAAGAAGAATGGAAATTGAAAAGCAAAAGGAACAAAAGGGAGAAGTCCAAGGAAAACGACTCAGGAAAGAAAACAGCTTCGGCCGAAATAGCCTAAAGGCGAAATGGCCAGTAATTCCCAAAACAAGGACAAAGACAAGGTGTAGTGAAGAATGAGGAAAATGATTCCGGGATTTAGAAACCCTCTCTATTAAGATAGATTAAAGAAACTAAACTTGCATTCCGTAGAAAGACGAAGTGTGTGGGGAGATATGATAGAAGTATTTAAGTGGGTGAAAGGAATCAATAAAAGTGATATAGAGACAATTCTTATAATATCCGAGCAGGATAGGACTCGCAGAAACGGATTTAAGTTGGATAAGTTTAGGTTTAGGAGGGAGATAAGAAGAAACTGGTTCACAAATAGGGTGGTAGAATAGTGGAACAAGCTTAGCAACTTTGTAGTAAGTGCTTGGACGCTAGAAAGTTTTAAAAGGAGGCTAGATAGATTCTTGGATGATAGAGAGTGGTTGTAACTCTCGACAGGAGCTGCAATGCGGAGGCCAACCGGCCTATTGCAGACTCCTTATTTTCTTATGTTCTTGTGTTCTAGTTTATTTCATCTGAAGATTTGATACCCCAGTTTATTTCACGGGATGATTAACCAAGTTTATTTCAGCCAAAGATTTAACATGTTACTGCTGAATATTAGACACCCAGTATATTTCACCTGAATGTTAGACAACCGAGGGATGGGTTAAGTTAGGTTAGGTGAGATTAGATCAGGTAAGGATGGGATGAGTTGGGTAACGTTACAATAAGTTAGGTTAGGTTAGATTATAACTAACCCAAATTAATTATTACACTGACTAATTATTTCGTTGTAGGGAAAAGGTGGGAACGTCCAGGAGAGGTGGGGAACACAGAGGACATCTCCAACACGACTATCATTGAACTTCCAGTCAACTTTCAAAGTAGGAGAATTATGTATTTGGTAATCTCATGATCCAACTAAAACAGGTCTGCTAACTAATTAAACACAAACATCAAAGGACTCTGTAAACATAGAGTCCTTTGATGTGTTTGTTTACAGAGTCCCACGACGTTTATGTACCGTATACTTAGCTAATTTATTCACAATTATCAACAGTGCATGTCAAAGCTTACATAATATCACTTTCAACTTTGTCCGATAAAAACTACAACAGTATTTTAATTTCTAGTAGCGAGTCATCGTAAGTTTAAAATTTCCTATAAATTCAGAACATCGCATACATACTGGCAGATATTTATTACATGATGCATCTCATTCAGGAATTCATTTATATTTGAAAAGTTGAGTATTTTATTTCCGCTGCGAGAAAGAACCGAGAGAACACCCCCAGTAGGCGGCCAACTCCAGCTGCCTGTTTATAATCGGCGTCCTGTCTACAAAGATATCTAACTTAACCTAACCTAACCTAACCTAACCTAACCTAACCTAACCTGACCTGACTTAACCTGACCTGACCTAACCTAACCTAACCTAACCTAACCTAACCTAACCTAATCTAACCTAACTTAACCTAACCTAAATATGTTGTAGACCGCACGCTATGGTACCACCCTCTATTCTTAAGTTATGTAATATTAATAGTAGTAGTAGTATAAGTGTTTGATGACCTGATGACCTCCCCAGGGTGTGGCGACCGGCAGTGGGGAGGCTCTAATGATGAGGAGCAGGAGGGAGTGTGGCATAATCCCTTTACGCTAAAGAACCTCAATGCTGTAAGTGTTATCTGTTGGCTTCAAGTAGACACCCTAGTTTGGCTCACCTGATTTATATAAACAGTAATGCGAACTTAACCTGACCTAATATAACATAAAATATCCTAACTTAACACAGTATTGCTTACACTAACCTAACCTAACCTAATATAACATACTCTAACATAACATAACCTAACGTAATATAACATACTCTAACATAACATAACCTAACGTAATCTAACCTAACCTAACACAGTATAACCTACACTAATCTAACCTAACCTAACCTAATATAACATACTCTAATTTAATCTGACCTAATCTAATACAGCATAACCTACATTAATCTAACCTAACCTAATATAACATACACTAACCTAACATAACCTAACCCAATCTAAGCTAACCTGATTTATCCTAATCTAACCTAACATAATCTAATCTAACCTAATACAGTATAACCTACTCTAAGCTAACCTAACTTATTATAACATACTCTAACCTAACATAACCTAATCTAACCAAACCTAATCTATCCTAATCTAACCTAACCTAATATAACATATTCTAACCTAACCTAATCAAACGAAACCTAACCCCCAGGTAGCATTAGCGTGATTAATCACCAGTTAAATAAGCTGGGTTGTTTAATCCTCAGGTGCTGGCCCCTATTATTTTACAAATATGGTAATGGTGATGAATACCTGCAAAAATAATAATAATAATAATAATAATAATAATAATAATAATAATAATAATAATAATAATAATATCAATAACAGTAATAATAAGAACATAAGAATGGAGGAAACTGCAGCAGGCCAATAGGCCTGCTGCAGTTTCCTCCAAACTGGGCAGTCCCATTTACCCTACCCTTATTGCTCATATATCCATCCAAAATATGTTTGAAGCTATCCAGCGAATTTGCGTTAATGATTATGTTTGGTAACTTGTTCTACTCATCCACTACTCTATTTCCTTACCAATCTTTACCTATCTTGCCCCTCAATCTAAATTTGTCTAATTAGTAATTACAGTATATAAGACTAACCAGTGAGCGAAATTGATTGAAAAAAATATGAAAACACTGGATTTTCACTGTTATATTTTAGTGGACACTTGTGGTTTGTGGAAATATGTAAAAAAAATGGATATTTTAAAAATAAACGTTACTTAACATTTGTGGGTATGAAAAACAGACCTAACCGATCTAACCAAACAAACCTACCTCACCTTACCTAACTTCCTTACTGGGGTGCTCTGCCCCTGGACCCCCAGGTATATTAAACAGAAAGAACTTACTATGATATGATGAAATTTTTGACAATTTCTGGACATGAGATAATACGGCCGCATTTGCGCTATGCACCCCGAGCAGCAGAATGATTTACTGTGTTGGCGGGTTCTACAATAAATGATTACACAGGACAACAAATTTTTTATAATTCCCAGTTGCATGAGATTTCTTTACTGTTTCTTACCATTTTTGATCTGCTGATTTCATATTTGAAACCAGTTTTGTTCTGCATGCTCTAGTTTTCATGCATTTTGAGGTTTTACATTCTAGCCGTTTGCGGTCAAATTAATTAATTACACGATTATGGTATCAATAGGGAGATATAATTTTGTCTGTTTTTTCTTTCAGATTTGGTCATGGCTACAAAGAGAAATCAATGTGTGAACAAACCTGATGCCTTCTGTTATATTTGTGGATACTTCACGCTTATTCGTCAGAGGCGCAATATAACATCGTTTGTGAGGCGCGGCTATAAAGCGTACTTCGGACTTACTCTTGGCGACCAAGACAAAAAATGGGCTCCACATGCTGTGTGTCATAACTGCGAAGAAATGCTGCGTGACTGGACAAAAGGAAAACGTAAGGGCTTACCGTTCGGAATTCCCATGACCTGGCGAGAACCGAAGGAACACACAACTGACTGCTATTTTTGTCTGATCAATAAGAAGGGTGTTGGCAAGAAAAACAGACATAAAATATCGTATCCTAGTATCCCTTCAGCAATTCGACCTACTTTGCACTCTGATGAGCTACCAGTTCCAGTTTTTAATGGGTTGTCTCCAGCTGAAGAGGAGGGAAGCGACAAAGACCAAGAGAGTGAACATGAAACTCAAGAAATACTTGCAGATTCCGACGATTCTTCTGATGGTACACCAGAGTCATCAACCCCTCAGAAGTTTAGTCAGCCAGAGCTGAATGACCTTGTGCGTGATTTGGGTCTCTCCAAAAATGCAGCAGAAGTTCTAGCTTCTAGGTTGCAAGAAAAGGCTCTACTGAACCAGACCACAAAAGTTTCAGACTTCAGAAAGCGGGAACAGGATTTTGTGCCATTCTTTACAGAGGAGAATAAGTTTGTTTACTGTCATAATATCCCGGGTCTTCTCCAGGAATTAGGGATTCCATTGTATAGTCCAAATGACTGGCGATTATTTCTAGATAGTTGTAAGCGTAGCCTGAAGTGTGTGCTACTACATAATGGTAATGTCTATGCAGCTGTTCCAGTGGGTCATTCTGTGTGCTTACGAGAGGAGTATAATGACATTAAAACTGTGATTCACCTGCTAAAATACCATGAGCACAACTGGACAATTTGTGTTGACCTCAAAATGGTGAACTTCCTTCTTGGCCAACAAAGAGGATTTACAAAGTATCCCTGCTTTCTTTGCATGTGGGACAGCCGAGCTAGAGACAGGCATTGGAACCTGAAGGAGTGGCCCTTACGTGAGACTCTGGAAGCTGGTATGCCAAACATTGTCAATGATCCAATCGTCAGTCGAGAAAAGATCATATTTCCTCCTCTCCATATCAAGCTGGGCCTGATGAAACAGTTTGTCAGAGCACTAAATACTGATGGTGAATGCTTCCAACACATAGTCTCTGCTCACCCTGCTTTGTCATTTGAGAAGATAAAGGCAGGTGTGTTTGATGGACCACAAATTCGTGCACTTGTACGTGATCAAGACTTTGTCAGAAAGATGGACGACAAGGAAAGGGGTGCATGGCTTTCATTTGTGGCGGTAATGGAAAACTTTCTTGGTAATAAAAAGGCTGACAACTATGAAACCCTTGTAGCAACCATGTTGTCAGCCTTTCATGACCTTGGATGCAATATGAGTGTCAAACTCCATTTCCTATATAGTCATCTTGATAGATTCCCTGAGAACCTAGGGGCAGTAAGTGACGAGCAAGGCGAGCGGTTTCATCAGGATCTCAAGACCATGGAAGACCGCTACCAAGGGAGATGGGACAAACATATGATGGCAGACTACTGCTGGAGCATTAAACGAGAGTGCCCTGAGACATTTCACAAACGCAAGAGCTTCAAGCGCAAATTCCTACCTGGCTAAAATGTGATTGGGCTTTGTCTCCTCATAGTAACAAATTTCTTACCTAACAATGAGTTTTATACAAATTTCAACCTTTGTTTTAGATGGAAC
Organism: Homarus gammarus; assembly: GCA_958450375.1. Lineage (NCBI taxonomy): Eukaryota > Metazoa > Arthropoda > Malacostraca > Decapoda > Nephropidae > Homarus > Homarus gammarus. The sequence continues at coordinate 91,306 of CAUDMG010003690.1, read as the reverse complement.
ATGTTTCAAATTGTGTTGTTGAATAAATTTAGAATATGTAATATTTTATTGTTTATTACCCAGCTAATTTAATGACAGTTTAATGACATATTTTTCAAGATAGACGACGAGGTCAATAAGACGAAGACGAAATTTTGAAATTTCAAAATACCTTGATTGCAAAAAAACTAGAGCTTACAGAAAGAAACTAACTTCAGATATGAGATCAGCACACCCAAATTAGGTAGAATCAAGTGTTTATAGCAATGCAACAAAAACTTTGTTGACCAGTGTTATCATATCAGAACTCACTGATGAAAACAATGTAAGAAAATAAACAGACTCCATGTAAAGGAATAATGATGTGATCTTTAAACAATTGAAGGGTCTTGTTGTCTTTACCCTTAAATTCACAAATTACTTCCATGTGAGATCGGCGACACTTCACACGACATGCTGAAAAACAAACTGTCCCTTGTGCTGGAATAGCACCTCAGCAGAGCGAGGCCTCATTACCCCCGCGGGCAAGATAAACTAGTGCGCGCCTAGGCGCCTAATTATCTATGAAACGAACAATTTCCACAATAAATGATTATTATATCAGAACTCACTGATGAAAATATTGTAAGAAAATAAACAGTAATAAAAATAACTCGCTCGTGGGTTAGTCCTATATATTAGCCGTCAAATTTAAAACCATTGTTACGAGTTTGCTCCTGGTTGGATAGTTTGAATACCTTTGTTATATCATCTTTGTTTAACCTTGACTTCGATTTATACACCTCGATGATATAGCCCCTCACTCAACGTCTCTCGAGGGAGTGCAAATTAAAAACATTTAACCTGTCTCTGTCCTCAAGGTTCCTAATGCCCGGGTTTAGTCTCGTCATTCTCTGAATTCCTTCTAGGGATTCTATATCCAATCTGTAGTGCAGTGACCAGAACTGCACTGCATAATCCAAGTGAGGTCTCACAAGCGCAAGATATAGCTTAGGATAACCTCACTAGTCTTGTAACTAACACTCCTTTGTATGAATCCAAACACTTTGCTAGCCTTGTTTCGAGCAAATACACATTGTTGACTTGGTTTAAGATTCCTACTTATCATTATTCCTAAATCTTTCTCACACTCGGATTTCTCTATAACATCGTTTTTCATCTGGTATCTGGTTTCTCTCTTTACATCTCCTAGACTGAGTACTTTACAATTATCTACATTAAATTTCATCTGCCATTTTTCATACCATTCGAAGAATTTGTTTAGATCTTCCTGTACTTTTGCTGAGTCGCCTGATTTAATTACACGCTGTAATTTAGTGGCATCAGCAAATTTACTTATGTTGTTGTCTACGCCTACAGCTATGTCGTTTATGTATATAATAAATAGTAATAGAACAAGTACTGAGCCTTGGGGATACTCCACTAGTGACATTACTTCAATGGGATTTAGTGCCGTTATTGCTACTACTACTACTTTTTTTTTTTTTTTTTTTTGGAAACGTGGCCTCCAGCCTCCCCCAACAGCCACACCTTCGCCACCATTTATTTACCTTAATATTAAATATCCTAATACATAAGAAACTATCCTATCTGTGTTAAATTAGTTGAGCCGCAGATCTATGTGGCATTCAGTGACTGTAGCCTCATAGTCAATATCTGCAGCAGTTGTCGGAGTAGGGGCAGAAGCTCTCGTTCCCCTGAGGCAGAGCAAAGCCAACCGAAGGAGAGAGAAAGACAGTCGACATCTCATCCAGGCTGTAACATAACTTCTGGGCTGCTGCTTCTGTTCGGAGATCAACTCCGCGAGTCTGGCATAGAAACATCTTGCACTTGGTCCCATCCCACCAGAGGTTGTGAACACTAGAGGAGTGAAGCTGCCTTGATCAACGTTTTGAATTCTCTCCCCATATGCCCTTCTCTTGTCGTTCTCGTTCCTCCTATGTGCAGCATCGAGAGCTAGGTTACGGTGACAAGCGGCCATGGGATCAAAAATCCTGATGTCGAAGAAAGCTCGCTGTCCCGGCGTCCAGAATCCTCGAGCACTGACGTCCACACGGGCTTCGTTAGATGTGTTTGACGTCCTGTGTTGGAAGATCTCGCCATCCAATGGAAGGAGGGTCGGTTCTACCACGACGTCCCGGCAGATTTCCTTCAACATATTTGCTGTGAGATCCCTTACCTCGTCATGCCTCATGCATATGAAGCCCCCCTTCTTGCACACCATGGCGTGATCGCCATCATAGGAAGAGCCACACACGCATTGGGAGGGCAAACCATCTACTGGTCAACCGTACCTTAGAGCAATGGCATCTGTAAATTCTTGTTTGTTAAGGCTGAAACCATTTGCCCTTATCGGTAACGTAGTTAACCAGTTCGAGGCGCCCACCTCCTGCGCTATAGCTACTTTTTTTGTAAAATTTTTCTGGAACCTGCAGCAATAGTTGCTGCCGATCTGTCGTAATGGACCTACGAATCTTATTTACTTCGCTGGTATCCACTTCCCCTGTTGCATTCTGGGCTATTATGTGGTCCGTGAGGGCTGCCGTGAGCTTAAGTGAATTTTGATGTTCAGTGTCAGCAATCTCCTCTGGATTAGTTAGTCCCATCCCTCTCAGTCTTGGTGGAAGTGCAAGAAGTGTTCTTTCTGCTGGGGTTAAGTCAGGGTGTTTCACTAGTTTGGGAATGAACTTGACACTGATAGCTTCTTCCAGAGGGTGGAGGAGGGGTCCGATCTCAGGGATGGTACGCATCAGGTAGTTCCAGCGATGCTTGACTCCATGGGTGAATGCTGCAAAGGCCGCATGTGGCTCTGTGTTCGCAATCTCAGACAGAGCTTGGATTTCGCTAGCCCACTCATTCACCTTTCCCGCTATGTACTCGGTCTTGAAGTCCGTAGTGCCAATTACTGCGCCTAGATGTCTTTGGCTGTCCTTAGTTATTTTGATCTCACTTCCGCCAAAAACCTCCAATGCCCGTTCATAATGTTCTGGCTTCACGATGAGGAAGGACTTGCTGGCGTTTGGGTGGTACCCTATTTGTGGACCTCGCGATGTTACCAGGTCCCACCACTTTTTGATGCACTCCACTTTTCCTGCTCCTGCTACTACTTTTCTTTTAAACATGGCCTCCAACCTTCCCCAATAGCCACACCGTCACCACCTAGCTTAGTTAGTTAAGCCCCATGTCTATGCGACATTCAGTGACTGTTGCTTCATAGTCAATATCTACGACCGTTATCGGTTTTGGGGGCCGAAGATCTCGTTCCCTTAATAGTGGGGCAGCTAAATGCAATTTTTCAAGAGAATCATGCAAATGGTGATACAAACACTAAATTTTGCATGGTAATTTTCTAATGGTTACTAGTCAAGTCTGCCTGATTGGCCATTTTAATATCCAAGATGGCCGCCATATTGACCTTCAAAAGTTTATTTTTCTTAGAGAAATTGATGTAGTTGGTCAATCTGAGTGATCTTCTTGTCGATATGCATGTTTTCAAGCATGCTCAGATGATTTTTAATAGTTTTAAGTCCATTGGAACATTTTTATCCACATAAAATAACACTTTTAGGAAAAATATAACAAAAAAGAACTTACTAAAAAAATAACGTACTCACTATTAGCACTGGTTCCCTTGACTTCTCCTGACAGTATATCTTTGTGCATTTACTGCTGTTCACATATGCAGCTGCAAAGTGCTATGCAGGAAAGTCCAAAGCGAAACCATTTGCATCTCTGGTTGCAGTCTTTCTTACAGGAACATTTGGTCAGCTCCTGACAGCATGTTACAATCGGAGGAAGAGTTGTCCAACGTATCTGCCATGCCTCTCCCTTCTGCGTCCATCCCAAGTTGACAGGACTGCTGGTTTCTGGATTGGAGATTGTTGCCTGGCCCCAGATGATATCAGCCTGGTAGGCAGCCCGCTTTGCATGTTCCTTGGGGGCTGCCTGGGTTGGTGGAATGGAGTCATATGGTCTCTGCTTGCGGGAAAAGAGATTTAGTCTTGCCTCATCTACACCAGTGGCTGCACTAGATCTGTCGTACATGAGGACAACAAATCTTTCCAGCTTCTGCAGGTCAACATCAGCAACTGTTGTTGGACATTGGCTGAGTTTGGTGAATTTTTCTGAAACTTCATCACAGACATTCCATGTCTGCCATGCAGATTTCTTTCCTTTCCCACGGAAGCCAGACACAATGTCACAGCCAGTAAAAGCATGAAATTATAGGATGCCACTAGCTTTCTTAGGCCCTATCGCAGAAACTACAACATGAACTGGAATCCATCGATGACTGGGTCCTTGGCCAAAGGCAATCCACATGTTATCAAGACCAAGCTCCTGTAGTGATGGCAGTACAGATACTGCTATGACGACCACGTCAGTGTCATTAGCTTTGATGATGAGAAACTTGCTACCTTCCATTGCTGCATCCCTAGCATGCATAAATATTCGTGTGCCTGCTTCCTTATGACAGCATGGAGCCACAGCTTCTAGGGACTTCTCTGTGTTGCTAATGGCATCTTCTCCCTTTGTCACAACCACCGTGCTGGTCCTTCAGTCGAGTAGCATGAACATCGGGCGATCCAACACCCAGCTGCTCAAGTCTCTGTCTGTAGAGTGTGACCAGGTCAGCAAGTCTGAAAATGGGTGGTTTAGTACCTTCACTAGAAGCTTTCATCTGAGTGATGTAAGTGACCAGTTCAGAGAAAGCAGTTGGGTAGGCGTCCTTGTTCGGATGAAGCTCTTGTGCTTCTTCTTGCTCATGAGCATTTCGGTGTGTTCTTTCTCGGTTGTACAGGTCTGCCAGGCAGCGAGGGTGATACTTCAGTTCTTGTGCCACAACATCTCCTGCACTTAGTCTGGCAAGGAGTTTTCCATCGCTAAGTGTCTTCGCACAATCATTCAATCTTCTATTAAGTTTCATTGTCATTGCATGTCTTATGCCATCTCCCGAAGCTTCTTCCTCACATAGAATTCATTCTGTTGCTTTGGGGTCTCTGACCATTTGTGGTATCTTGCTACTGCTGCTCTCCTCTGTAGGAACTGCAGAGGTTCGCCTTCTCTGAGCTCTATTTTACTTTGTGTTGTTGAACAGAAGTCTGCAACTCTCATGATACTGTGCCTTGTTTCTCCTCAAGGTCTCCTCTATCCCACCATCTTCAACAAGGCTTGCAGGGTCAAGCTTGATTGGCAGTCCATTGATTGAATGAAATAGAGGAATATTCCTTGCCAAGCTCTTGTAACCGTCATCTCCTTTTTTGGCAGGATTTGCATGTGGAGACTTAAGATCTTCCTTCTTATCCTGTTGACAAAGACAACACTTTGCCCAGTCAGTGAGGAATGATTTGTTGGTAGATTTTGTGTCCATAACTGTTTTGATCTTCAGGGCCGAGGGTTTATCCTTTTACCACCCTGATGAGCACTTTCTTGTATGGGATACAACAGGGTTCGTGCCTTTTGCCCTACACCTAGTCCGATCGTTCATCCAGTGTCATTAGTCCCGTGCGATCTGTACACCATCCAGATAACTAAAACCTCGTTATACTTGGCTCGGCTCTCCCGCGCTGGCACATCCTGTCAATTCAGGTGCGGCTGCTTAACTGATTTGGGGTTGGTTAATCAGCATTTGGGACACTAAGCTGTTGCAGTATGACATGCTTTTTCTTAGCTGACACTGAACCCCATGCTGGGTTGCGCAGCAGTGATGCCACCAGTGTTCCCTGGTCGTACCCGACAATCACTCCCTCACATGCAGAGACCCTCTGCATGCTACCCTCACCTTGATGGAAAAAACATAAAACCAGTACATAAAACTAGTCATAAATAAGACAAATATATATCTGAGAGTATCAGAAATAGAAAAAATAATATGAGCATGCTTGAAAACATACATATCGATACTAAGATCATTTAGATTGACCAATTACATCAATTTCTTAAAAAAAAACCATCTGTCGAAGGTCAATTTGGCAGCCATCTTGAAAAATAGCCGCCATCTTGGAATTTTCAAATGGCTAATCAGGCAGATTTGACAAGTAGCCCCTAGGGTATGATCATGCCCTAGGGCCTAGGGTATGATCATGCCAAATTTCATGCTTGAATTCTATGTTTGTCTTTGATACCCCCAAAATGTTCTACACTACTGAGGGTATACACAAACACTTGTTATCTTGAAAATAGGTTCTCATTCTCGTAAGGGAGATATACAGAGGGAACAAATAGACAGTCGGCTTCCACACCATAAGGACTAGCGATCTCAACTCTCTGTATCACTCCGCGCTGGCATGTACAGATGCCAGCATTCACAAGCTGAATACATAAAATGTAGATATGATAATTCACATACATAACATGGTGCATAATTAATGGAAATATTACATAGGATTAATACATGTTCTGTAATACTTTACTGTACATATTTAATAGAGTAATATAAGAATACACAGCTTAAGGTACTACTTCGTGTCCATATTATACACGTATCACCATTTGCACGATTTTCCCATTATCCGCTCTACTATAAGGCAAGGCAATGCAGACCTAAGCAGAGAGATTGCCGCCGTCGCTGCCGCCGCCGTTACCGTCGCCATGACCACCACCACCACTCTCTTTCTCTCTCTTACACTTTCCCACTCCTCTCTCTCTCTCTCTCTCTCTCTCTCTCTCCTCCACCCTCTTTCTTTCTCACATTGTTCGTGCCCTCACAGAGTCAGCTGGACTTCAAGATACGTAACCCTGATGGAGGCATATACCAAAACTGTCTCATCATAAGAGAACTTGGATTGTTGGACACAGACTGCAACAAACAGAGTTGCTCCGCCTGTCACACTACAGCGGGTAGTACCTGGACCTTGAGGAGCATCTGTGAGGAGGAAAAGGTGAGGACTGATGGTTGGGAGGTATCTGTGAGGAGTAAAATGCAAGGGCTGACGGCTGGATGGCATGAGTGTGAGAGAAGAAAAATTATTAACGCCTGTATCTCTCACAACTATGTCATGGGTTTTAGTCCTGGCCAGAGACACACGTGGGAACGGTGTTTTCCACTTTCTCCTTTACCAACTCTGGACAGGACAACCCCCGAACAGCTAGTGGTGATATAATGATAAAAAAGGAAACTCAGCGAGTATGTACAATATGTATGCTGTTATTGATTATGTATTGCCACTATGTATAGGTATGTATTATGTATAGTTATACACAGTATTATGTATAGTTATAAAATAATAATAATAATAATTAACGATTTATTGAAAGAGCTTGGCAGCCAGAAGGCTGAAAATATACAGTTACATATTTGGGGAATGGGTTTCGAATTACAAATAATATACAAGTAACATAAGTGACACAAATAAGACATATAATAACTAGATGGGGAAAAGCTCAAACTACAGTTCATTTCAACATAGTGACAGTGCAAAGAGTAGTGTTTACTGGGTGTGAATACACTGGTTTATTACAAGTTATTGATAATTTTTACAATGGTTGGGACTGGGCTGTTCTTATAGCAATCAGTTCGTGCACGTATGGGCTGGATGCGGTTGTGGTGTCGAACAGCAATTCTCGGACTAGGGATCTCAGGTGGTAGTAGGAGCCGGTGTCGAGGATGGTGTAGAAGCTTCTTACCAAATTTGCAGATGAGGTCGTGGTGATGGTCAGTGAGAGTCGAAAGGGTCAGTGTGTTGAGCGCTTCTTGATATGTGGAGTAGGAAGGGGAGAGAATAATCTTGCATGCCCTCTTTTGCACTTTTTCTAGGTGTTTACGTTGTGTGGCATTTAGGGAGGAAGACCAGGTGGGGGAGGCATAGGTGAGCTTGGGCAGTATGAATGTTGTGTAAACACTGAGGAGCTCGGGTACAGGAACTCCGAGGGACTTGAGTCGGCGGAGGAGGTGGAGACGGAAACTGGAGGATTTGACAACTTCACTGACGTGTGGTTTCCAATTTAGTTTGTTGTCTATGGTGACGACGAGGAGCTTCGTGGAATCTACAACCTGGAGTGTGTTCGGACCTAGAGTAATGGAAGGAGGTGGGACAATGTCGGAGGAGAGGTTGATGTGCATAACCAAATTAACCATGGTCTTGGTATGGTTGATGGTGACATGGTTGTTGGTGGCCCAGTTTTGGAGACTGTTCAATAAATCCTGAAGGGCGGTATAGTTGGGAGCAGAATTGTTGACGCTGATCCCAATGGTGGAGTCGTCGACATATTTCCAGCGAGCAGGGGTTTCTCTTAGGGCATCATTGATGAGCATAAGGAAGCAGAGTGGTCCCATCTTGGTGCCTGGGGGACGCCACAGGTGAGTGACTGAAAGGTGGAGACAGCCCCTCGGAAGCGTTATGTATTATATAAGATGACTTAACCACTTGAGTATGATTATTTAACCTCTTGAGTAAGATAAATTAACCCCTTGAGTACAATGACCCTGTCCTCCGGGGACAAATAATTGTACTAAATAATTTAAGCTATTATACTTAAAGGGTTAAAGTTAAAAGCAGAATACTCAAAGGGTAAAGCTAAATCAGCATATAGATAACGGATTAAGCCGTCATACTCAAAGTGTTAACCCACATATTTAAAGGATTAAGACATACTCAAAGGGTAAACCATCATACTGAAGGGGTTAAACCATCATACTCAAAGGGTTAAACCACATAATTAAAGGATTAAAACATATTCTAAGGGTTAATATATTGTACTCGTTGGATTAAATCATTAAAACATCATACTCAAAGGGTTAAACCACATGTTTAAGGGATTAAAATATACTCAAAGGGTTAATATATTTTACTCACTGGATTAAGTCGCTAGGATATCATACTCAAAGGGTTAAACCATCATACTGAAAGGTTAAGCCATCATGCTCTATGGTTTAAATAATTATACTCAAAGGTTTAAACCATCATACTTAAGGGTTCTAATACCACACAGCGCATGTACTACTTCGACCTGGTGGCCTTCCCACTCTACTTCCGAGGTTATGGTGAATACATGGTGGAGAAGGTGGGCGACGTTTGGACCTGGTATGATAGCATTACTAACATCACCAAGGCTGCCTTACCTGTACAGGAACACCTTAATTACCCCATCGGTAGACAGACCTGGGACATCAAGGTGAGTTTACTTCTGTTGGTAGATTGTGATGGAATTTTATAGTGACGTCAAATGTGTTCTAGGATAATTCGTTACTAGTTCAGTATTTACCTAACCTAACCTAACCTAACCTAACCTAATTCACCTTTCCTCTTTTAACAAACAGTGTTTTGACAAGAATCAATCAAAAAGACATACAGTACATTCATGCAAGAGTTAATACACCATACTTTTTTTATACTATAATACCAAAGAGATGACTTGACAGACATACGTACTTCCAGGATCCAGTATGTGGACAAGAATCAGGAGAGAGGCAACTCACACTCTCACCCTGTACAGCTGGAGAATTTACCTGTACTGACGGCACCTGTATATCATTCGCTAGACGCTGTGATCTGAAATTTGACTGTGGTGACAAGACGGATGAAAGCTTCTGTGATATTGTCAACTTTCCAGGGGACTACAGGTCTAAACTGCCTCCTAGACCAGGTAAAATGTATAAAGGTTTATTGTGATTTAATCTTGTTTATTTTGTTTTATTGTTTCATGTTTAAGTTGTTTTACGAAAGATGTGTTTGAATGTAGATAAATTTTGTCCTGTCTGTACAGGGTATGTCTGTCTGTCTGTCTGTCTCTTATTCTTTTCTTTCCCTATGTCTATCTCTCTCCTTTCTTTTCCTCGTAGTTTTGGATCTGCCTGTCTGTCTCTCCAAACGTTTTTTCTCTTCACAGTATCGGATTTCTGTCTGTGTCTGTCTAGCTGTCTGTCTCTTTTTCTGCTAACATCACTTCCTCCCTCACAGTATCGGATCTATCGCTGCCAATATCCGTCAACGTCTCCATGGACACTATCAATATTGACACCACCACCATGTTGATCTCTGTCAGCTACAACCTGCGTATGACCTGGTTCGACAATAGGCTGACCTACAACAACCTTAAGGCTCTCACTAGGCTCAATACAGGTGAGATTGCAACCTTTGCTTGACCTGGTAACTAAAACCTTTATCTGACCTGGTAAACCTACGCCACTATAGGCAGAAGTGGGTTAGATTAGATTATGTTAGTTTAGGTTAGGTCAGATCTGGTTAGAAACATTCACGGTGATTTAGAAATATCTCAAAATCATTCATAATGCTCTGCAATACTTCAAAAGCATACATAATACTTCTCAATGCTTCACAAAATCTAAAAATAAAAAATAAGTTCATAATGCTCCATAATGCCTGTGAACATTTATCATGCTCCTTAATTCCTAAAAAAAAAAATATATTGCTAAAAAATACCCCAAAACATTCATAATGATCCACAATTCTTCAAAACACATTCATACGGATCCACAACGCCCCCCAAAATTATCCACAATGCTCCACAATTTCTCAAAACATTAATAATGCTCCACAACGTAGCAAAACACATTTACAATGCTTCAGGAACATTGACGACGCCGTGGTCATCTTTACAGTGTCGCTGGATCAGGTCGAGCAACTGTGGCGACCGAACGTGGGGTTCATCAACACAGACGACATCCAACACACGGTCGTGGATCAGGACGCTGTCACTACCATCATCAGAGAACACCCGCACTTTGTCCGTGACCTGTCCAACCCTTATGAAGGTCTGTAGTCTCTCTATCTCTCTCTCTCTGAGTGTATGTTTGGGTGCATGTGTTTGTGTGTGTGTGTGTGTAAGTGCGTCTATGTGGGTGGGTAGGTGGAATGTAATAATAATAATAATACTAATAATAATAATGATATTATTATTATTATTATTATTATTATTATTATATTATTATTATTATTATTATTATTATTATTATTATTATTATTATTATTATTATTATTATTATTATTATTTAGAAAATAATAACAATAATAATAATAATAATACAAATTTTCATAAAAACAAACGGTTTATTGAAAAGCACAACAGTCAAAGGATGAAAATACTCATTAATAATGGACAAAATTACTTACAGTGATATGATATTGAGGAATAGATTGTCTAACAAAAGTTTTCAGTACACAACATAGACTAGCATAGCATAGCATAGCATAAAAGAGCATAACATAACATAACAGAGCATAGCATAACATAGTTTTTAGAGTATTTAATCATCAGATGAAGTAAACTTGGGGTGGGGCTCATCTCATCTTACAGTGGAAATCTACCGAGGGGACACCAACCCTGTATCAACCACGAGAAAGTACAGCACTGTATTTACCTGTAATTTCGACTTGGTACTCTACCCATTTGACATCCAAACCTGTTCAATGCAGCTACAGATCCAGTCTGCTTCCTCTGAGTATCTAATATTCAACTCAAATGGTGAGTATTTCGTCCTATTCATCTATTATGGTGAGTATTTCGTCTTATTTAACTTTTATGGTGAATATTTCGTCTTATTCAACTGTTATGGTGAGTATTTTATCTTAGTCAACTACTATGGTGAGTATTACGTCTTATTCAACTGTTATGGTGAGTAATTCGTCTTATTCAACTATTATGGTGAATATTTCGTCTTATTCAACTGTTATGGTGAGTATTTCGTCCTATTCATCTATTATGGTGAGTATTTCGTCTTATTCAACTATTACGGTGAGTATTTCGTCATATTCAACTGTTATTGTGAATATTTCGTCTTATTCAACTGTTATGGTGAGTATTTCGTCTTATTCAACTGATATGGTGAATATTTCGTCTTATTCAACTGTTATGGTGAATATTTCTTCATATTCAACTGTTATGGTGAGTAATTCGTCTTATTCAACTGTTATGGTGAGTAATTCGTCTTATTCAACTGTTATGGTGAGTAATTCGTCTTATTCAACTGTTATAATGAGGCATTTCGTCTTATTCAACTGTTATGGTGAGTATTTTATCTTATTCAACTATTATGGTGAGTATTTCGTCTTATTCAACTATTATGGTGAATATTTCGACATATTCAACTTTAATGGTGAACATTATCTAATTCAACTGTTATGATGAGTATTTCGTCTTATTCAACTGTTATGGTGAGTATTTTATCTTATTCAACTATTATGGTGAGTATTTCGTCTTATTCAACTGATATGGTGAATATTTCGTCTTATTCAACTGTTATGGTGAATATTTCTTCATATTCAACTGTTATGGTGAGTAATTCGTCTTATTCAACTGTTATGGTGAGTAATTCGTCTTATTCAACTGTTATGGTGAGTAATTCGTCTTATTCAACTGTTATAATGAGGCATTTCGTCTTATTCAACTGTTATGGTGAGTATTTTATCTTATTCAACTATTATGGTGAGTATTTCGTCTTATTCAAATATTATGGTGAATATTTCGTCATATTCAACTCTAATGGTGAACATTATCTAATTCAACTGTTATGATGAGTATTTCGTCTTATTCAACTGTTATGGTGAGTATTTTATCTTATTCAACTATTATGGTGAGTATTTCGTCTTATTCAACTGTTATGGTGAATATTTCGTCTTATTCAACTCTAATGGTGAACATTTCGTCTTATTCAACTTTGATAGTGAGTATTTTATCTAATTCACTGTTATGATGAGTATTTCGTCTTATTCAACTGCTATGGTGAATATTTGGTCTTATTCAACTGTTATGGTGAGTGATACATCTTATTTAACAGTTATGATGAATATTAGTTATGGTGAGTATTTCGTCTTATTCAACTGTTATGATGAGTGATACATCTTATTTAACAGTTATGATGAATATTAGTTATGGTGAGTATTTCCTATTAACTGTATTCAACTATTATGGTATTTCATCTTATTCAACTGTTATGGTGAGTATTTTATTTTATTCAACTATTATGGTGAGTATTTCGTCTTATTCAACTGTTATGGTGAATATTTCGTCTTACTCAACTGTAATGGTGAATATGTCGTCTTATTCAACTTTGATAGTGAGTATTTTATCTTATTCAACTGTTATGATGAGTATTTCGTCTTATTCAACTGTTATGGTGAGTATTTCGTCTTATTCAACTGCTATAGTGAATATTTCGTCTTATTCAACTGTTATTGTGAATATTTCGTCTTATTCAACTGCTATGGTGAATATTTCGTCTTATTCAACTGTAATAGTGAATATGTCGTCTTATTCAACTTTGATAGTGAGTATTTTATCTTATTCAACTGTTATGATGAGTATTTCGTCTTATTCAACTGTTATGGTGAGCATTTCGTCTTATTCAACTGTTTTGGTGAGTATTTCGTCTTATTCAACTGTTATGATGAGTATTTCCTTGTATTCATCAAACGTAAGTGAAAATTTTATCATGTTAGGTAGCTTCAAATATATCAGCTGTCAGTGTAAATGATCTATGATATCAGTAAAGTAGACGTTATATGTAATCTTAGTAGTTGTCAGATGTCAGGAAAGGATATCAGATGTTAATGTTAGAGACGTCATTTGTCAACATTGAAACGTAAGCACAAAAGAAGTCAAATAGAAGGCCTCAGAACAAAAGAAAATCATTATATTTTAGAGACATCAGTTGTCAGCTTAGAAGACGTCAGCACAAAAGGAAGTCAGGTATTTTAGAGACATCAGTTGTCAGCATAGAAGACGTCAACACAAAAGGAAGTCAGGTATTTTAGAGATGTCAGTTGTCAGCATAGAAAGATACCAACACAGGTATTTAAGAAACGTCAGTTATCAGCAAAGAAGCACACCAATACAAATGGAATTCAGGACTCACTCTGTACTCTACCCACAGATTCTTACGTCCAATATCTGGGTCAGAAGTTCCTGATTGAGTACGGAATTGGACTCATAGACCTCCAGGTGGACAACGCAATGCAGTATAGCGAGATGAAAGTCCGTATTGAGTTGATTCGACGCTATGGCTATGCTATGCTAAACATCTACATTCCATCCCTTACCCTTCTCATTATTAGCTATGTAACGCTCTTCTTCCGGCCAACTATATTTGAGGTGCAATGCTCTTTCGTTTTGTTGTGATATAATGTTGCTATTTGAATTTATTGTTGTGTGTTTTAGAAGATATAATTTGCGATGCTGTTTTGTTTCATTGCTAGACAGTATTAACCTTATTCTTGCTCCCCATGTTCTAAATAGCGATGGTTTGCGATATTCTTTTGTTTAAATGTAATGTTGCTTTACTTCATAGTGTCTGTGTTTCAAGGTGCTATGCTTTACGATGCTTTTTTGTGTCATTGCTACACAATATTAACCTTATTCATAGTCCCATCTTTCAGATAGCCATGGTTTGCGATGTAGTGTGACTTATTTCTTTGTTTATCTGCCTTGCTTCTCTCCCTTCATATTCCCCTCTTTCATATTTTGTGATTCAGACATACAGAGACAGGCAGAAATACATAAACAGAGACAGACAGAAATACGTAAATTAGAGACAGGCAGATTGACAGACCATTAAACAGATCAAGATAGAAACAAAAGGAGACAGGCAAGCAGATAAACAGAAAGAGACAGACAAATAAAAAGATAAAGAAAGAGAGAGAGAGAGAGCTAGAGCTAGAAGCATAGTGTTGAACATCCAGGAAGCAGTGGTTTGCATGCATGAGAGGATACCACAACTTTAAGTGATTCTGGAAAAGAACATACTAGTGCAGGGTATAACTTAACCTTTGTGGGTCGATGCACACCATAACAGACCACAACAACACCCTATCCACTACAAAAGATTGATAAAATGAAAGTTATTGATGAGAACACTGTATACAAAGTTATATTACTTTCTGCTGTCACCTGTGCAACATGTAAATACCTGCAACATTGCAATAAGGAATCATTTGGAGATACATTCACTTTGGCATCCTATTTTATGTTACTTCTGGATAAATAACTTCTTTAACCCATCTTGATATGTGTGTGTGTAAATAGTCAGCATTTTTTTCGTAATTCATGTTGTCTTTAACTTGTTTTTAATTCTTGCTGTATTTCTTTATAATTCGTTTTGCCTTTGTTTATAATTCGTGTTGTCGTTGTCTTTAATTCATATTGTGTTTGTTTTTAATTCATGTTATCTGTATCTTCTTTTATTGATGATGTGTCTTATTCGTGTTGACCTTAACTATTTTCGTTATTCATGCTGTCCTCTCTGTGTTCTCTCTGTGTATTCTCTGTGTTCTCTCAAAGTACTATCTGTGTACTCTCTGTGTTCTGTCTGTGTTTTCTCTGAGTACTCTTTGGGTTCTGTTTATGTGCTCTCTGTGTACCGTCAGTGTTCGCTCTGTGTTCTCTCCGTGTTCTATCTTTGATTTCTCTGAGTACTCTCTGTTTTGTGTGTGTACTCTCTATGCACTCTCTGTGTTCTCTGTGTTTTCTCTGTGTTTTCTGTGTTTTCTCTATGTACTATCTGTGCTCTCTCTGTGTTTTATCTGTGTTCTCTGTGTTCTCTCTGTGTTCTATGTGTTCTTTCTGTGCACTCTCTGAGCATTCTGTGTTCTCTCTGCAAACTCTCTGTGTACTCATTGTGTACTCTGTGCTACTAACCAGTGTTCTTCTTCAGGTAAGAGTAATGACTGCACTCACTGCCCTCCTGGTGTTAGCTACCCTCTTCACGCAAGTCTCAACTTCTTTACCCAAAACCTCCTACTTCAAGATGGTGGACATTTGGCTCCTCTTCTGCATCGTTCTCATATTTTTCATCATCATCTTCCACACTATCATTGATTTCCATGTTGATTATAGTAACACAGGAGAGCCTCTCTCCTCCAAGGGATGGGTTGGCACGTCTCAAAGAAGCTCCGGTTCAAATATCGTGAAGGTAACTCCTGTAGGTGTTAATACTAAAAGTGGCGATGAAGATATGAATAACTTGTCAATTAATTTCCTGAAGGTGAGGTTTGATGCGGAGTTTTATATTAATTTGTCTAAGCTTACCATGTTTCTGGTGTTCTTTGTGTTTAATATTACGTATTGGGGGACACTGGCGGTGGGTTCTGGTCTGGTTTATTACTACTGAAGGTGGCGGTAGTGGTTTTATTTTACTCCTGACATACTACTACTACTTCTACTACATTTTTTTTAAAACATATCCTCCATCCTCCCCTTATAGCCACACCTTCGCCGCCATTTTATTACCTTAAAATTAAATATCCTAATACATAAGTAGCTATCCTAGCTGTGTTGAGTTATTATTATTATTATTATTATTATTATTATTATATTACCTCAGTACTACTACCAATACTCTTACTACATCTACTACTACTACTGCCACTACTGACAAAGGTGGCCCACCTGTGAGATACAGTAGAGACAACTCAATGTATACTAAACCTACAGTAAACAGAGGCAACAAGGCTGACACTGTACTCGACCACCTTCACTTCCTCAACAGGAAAGTTAAGAGTGCCCTGAGATAGTTATATTTGACAGGCACTTTAAAATTATAATAGCTTTACACATTAGAAACCAAACAACACCTTTAGACCATCAAGCAACGCCTTTAGAAACCAAACAATACCTTTAGAAACCAAACAACGCTTTTAGAAACCAAGCAACACCTTAAGATACCAAACAACATCTTTAGAAACCAAACAACGTCTTTAGAAACCAAACAACGCACTTAGAAACCAAACAACGCCTTTAGAAACCAAACAATGCCTTTAAAAACCAAACAATGCCTTGAGAAACCAGACAACACCTTCAGAAACCAGACAACGCCTTTAAAAATCAAACTATCGTAAGTGACACGAAAATAAGACAAAGACGATTGATTTTTCGTTTTTTTTTTACGATATTAAGCTACATTAAACCCGCATAAAAACCATATCAGTGTTTATGGTTTAGAGAATAGAGACCGCATTTAATCTAACGTGTAAAGCTTCATAAAAACCATATCAGTGTTTAAGGTTTAGATTACAAACACATTATTTAAACCACCTCTAAAACATCAAAGAAACCACAACCTAACAGGTTTAGTTTTAGAAACAAGAGGCCATAAAACACATCTTTAACTACTGAGTAAACCACAAATTAATTATTTGAGGTCTAGAACCCAATCGCTGTTAAACTATCACCTTAAAAGCCTAAATAATTATAAACCTCTTAGTTAAACCACCCTTCCATAGAACTAGATAAACAGTGATAGTTTTAAATTTAGAGACCAAACACTTCACTTAAACCAACTCTCAAAAAAATCGATAAGCCATTCATGATTTTACTGATAATTTTTACTTTAGAAACCAAACGTAATTAAACCAATCCTTAGCTCTAAAGTAAACCATATATTTACTTATAGTCAACAACCACACATAAACCAGACAATAAAACATTATTAAACCTTATCGGTTTACTTTAATACAACTACAACTAAGCCAGATAGAAAAGCTCTATAAAACACAAATGATTTAGCTTATTAAACCAAACACTAGAGTTAAACCACCACAAAACTGTATGTATTTCCTTAAAGTTGTGTTTTACCCCACTATTATTTTAGATAACATTGACTGGTCCACATGAAGATTAGCCACCCAGCTTATTTCACTCTTATGATGAACCACCGTAACCTATCCTAACTTAAGATAATTTAACAATAACTCAACTTAACCTAACTTAAAGCTATCCTTACACTAACCAAACCTACCTAAATGTCTACCCGACTTAATAACGTTAACATTAACCTAACTTAAGGTAAACTTACACTAACCAAACCTACCTAAATGTCCACCCGACTTAATAACGCTAACATTAACCTAACTTAAAGGTAATGCAACTTAGCCTAATTTAACACAAACCTAACTTAGACTAACCAAACACAAAGCTAACCTAAATAAACCTAACACTAACATAAATAAATCTAACCTAATCAAACTCTAACCCAACCTAGTTTAACCTCTAGAGGCGGCAGTTCAAAAGATATCGAAGTCTTTAAACTGCTAAGAGAACATAGGGGCACGGGGGTGGAGGAGACTGCAGTGGGAGCGGGTAAACAAGGCGAAAGATTACAGGGAAATAGTGTTAGGAATGATGACATAACTAAATTAGACAGGGAGTTTAAAACAAAACGCGGTAAGGGAAGGACTCAGAACACGACTAACTTAAATGTATATTACGCGAACAGTAGAAGTATGAGAAACAAAATGGATGATATTAGGGCCTTGGTATGTACCGAAGAAATAGATATAATTGCATTCACTGAAACATGGATCAACCTAGACACACGTGAATTACCAGTCGAATACCAAATTGCGGGTTACAAACTGTTCCATACCGATAGGCAGACCAGGAAAGGAGGCGGAGTAGCAATCTATGTTAGGGATAACCTGAAGTGTGAAATAAATAAGGAAATAAAAACTGAGAGGAATACAGAAACAATTTGGATAGAATTAAGCGACGGTCGGGAAAAATTAATCACAGGAGTAATATATAGACCCCCCAATCTTGACAGAGTCAATGAGCGACTTATCTGGGATGAAATGCGCAGGGCTTCCATACACAACAAAGTCTGTATAGTAGGCGACTTTAACCTTGGCCAAATAGATTGGACCGACCTTACGGGAAACTCAGAATCAGAGGATTTTCTCGAGACGATCCAGGACTGTTTCCTAAGTCAACATATAACCGAACCCACACGGGGTAATAATATATTGGATTTAGTTTTGTCAAACAGAGAAAACCTCATTAGCAATGTCGAGGTAGGGAACGAACTTGCAAACAGCGATCACAAAGAAATTCGATTTCAGTTAGATTTTCAGGGCAGACGTAAGGAAAATTCCACTAAAGTACCAGATTTCAGAAGGGCAAACTTTGACAGTTTAAAGAGGCAGCTGAGAGAGGGGGTGTCGCACTTGGCCGTGAACCTGACAGATGACACCGACCTGATAACGAGATCTGAGATTGCCGAGTTCCACGACAATTTAAATAGTGAGTTACTTAATGCACAAAGGCAGAACATACCATACAAAAAACTCAGATCAAACAACAATGACCCTAAATGGATAAATAATTATTTAAAGAACATCATTGGCCAAAGGAAGGCTATAGGTAGAAGGATAAATCGTGGCGAAATTCACCTCCGGGACTATTATAGGGTATTGGCGAGTAGGGTTAAAACCGAGATAAGGAAAGCAAAGAGGAATAATGAGGTAAGGATAGCAAGGGAGGCAAAGACAAACCCCAAAGGATTCTACCAAATGTACCAAACTAAAACACGAGAAAAGATTGGACCAATACGGTCAGACTCCGGCGAGCTCACTGATAACGACGGAGAAATGAGCAATAATTTGAATAAATATTTTTCAACAGTTTTCACCAGCGAAAATTTAAACATGATACCCGAGGCACCGACTCTATTCAGAGATAGTGAAGAAAACAAATTAAGTGAGATAGTAGTGACTAGTAACGATGTTAGTAAGCAAATAGACAAACTAAAGCCTAATAAGTCACCTGGTCCCGATGAGGTATTTGCCAGAGTATTAAAGGAATGTAAGGAAGAGCTTAGTATGCCCTTAGCAAAGTTGTTTAACATGTCCTTAAAAACAGGTGTAGTACCAGAATCCTGGAGGATAGCGAATGTAATACCGATCTTCAAGAAGGGGGATAGATCACTATCCTCTAACTACCGCCCAATCAGTCTAACATCAATAGTAGGCAAATTACTGGAAGCAATCATTTCAAACTCTATTCGAAATCACCTGGAGAAGCACAGATTGATCAATGATTCCCAGCATGGCTTCACAAGCGGACGTTCTTGCCTAACTAATCTATTAACATTCTTTTCATCAGTTTTCGAATCAGTGGACGAGGGGCACAATTATGATGTGGTATATCTCGACTTTAGCAAAGCCTTCGACAGAGTACCCCACGAAAGACTAATTAGAAAGGTAGAAGCTCATGGCATCAAAGGTGACATCCTTAAATGGATTAGGGCGTGGTTACAGGACAGGAAACAGCGAGTGAGCATTAACGGCACTAAGTCCCATTGGAGCAACGTCACAAGTGGAGTTCCCCAAGGCTCAGTACTTGGACCATTATTGTTTATTATATACATAAACGACATAGATATCGGCATAGACAGCAACATAAGTAAATTTGCTGATGATACTAAAATAGGACGTGTTATCAAATCTGACGAGGACTCGGCAAAACTACAGGAGGATCTAAACAAATTTTTCGAATGGTCTGAAAAATGGCAGATGAAATTCAACATTGACAAATGTAAAGTACTCAGTATAGGAAATGTAAACAGGGAAACCAGATACCAGATGAACAACGATGCCATAGAGAAATCCGACTGCGAGAGAGATTTAGGAGTAATGATAAGTAGGAACCTTAAGCCAAGTAAACAATGTGTTTTTGCTCGGAACAAGGCTAATAAAGTACTTGGGTTCATACAAAGGAGTGTTAGTTACAAGACTAGCGAGGTCATCCTAAAACTGTATCTTGCTCTTGTGAGACCACACCTGGATTACGCAGTTCAGTTCTGGTCACCGTATTACAGAATGGATATAGAATCCTTGGAAAGAATTCAGAGGAGAATGACAAGACTAATCCCGGGTATCAGGAACCTTGAGTATAGAGACAGGTTAAAGCATCTTAATTTGCACTCCCTTGAGAGACGTAGAGCGAGGGGCGACCTGATAGAGGTGTATAAATGGAAGGCAGGGCTAAACAAAGGGGACATTATAAAGGTACTCAAATTATCCAACCAGGAGCGAACTCGTAACAATGGTTTTAAATTGGACAAATTTAGATTTAGGCGTGAAATAGGTAAACACTGGTTTGGAAACAGAGTAGTGGATGAATGGAACAAGTTACCAAATATCATCATTAACTCGAATACGCTGAATTGCTTCAAACATAGGTTGGATGCTCATATGAGCAATAGGGGTTGGGTGTAAACGGGACTGCCCAGTATGGGCCAATAGGCCCGCTGCAGTTTCCTCCATTCTTATGTTCTTATGTTCTTATGTAACCCAACCTAGCCTAAGCCAACGTAACGTTACGTAAAGTAACATGACCTAACCTATCTTAATTTCGCGTAAGCTAACCAAACCCACCCCTAATTTAACCTAACCTCACCTGAATGCTTGATTAGTTTATATTGTCCTAAATAAAATGTGTTTTTCTTTCTGTTCTGTGCAATATATTAAAACACTATGCATACTAAAGACTTTCATTTAACCTTTCTAAAAAAAACATAATCTCCAAGTGTTAAACTATCCTTGAAGCGTTAAACCATCTTCCTGAATGGGTTAAACCATCTTCCTCAAAGGTTTCAATCATCATCCTCATAAGATTAAACCATCATCAGTGAAGGGTTAAACCATCATCCTCAAAGGGTTCAGTCATCATCTTCAAAGGGTTAAATCACCAACCTCAAAGGGTTAAACCGCCATCCTCAAAGGGCTTAACGATCTCCCTAAAAAGGGTTAACTAGTATCTTCAATGGGATAAACCATCACCCTCATAGGGTTCAATTATGATCCTCATTAGATTAAACCATCATCTTCAAAGGGTTAAACCATCATCCTCGGAGTGTTAAACCATCTTCATCAAAAGGGTTAAATAATCGTCCCCCAGAGATTAAACCATCATCCCCAAAGGGATTAAGCCATTATCATCAGAAGTGTTAAGTCATCATCCTCAAAAGGGTTAAGCCACCATTTTCAATGGGTTCAATCCTCATACTCATGAGATTACACCATCATCTTCATAGGGTTAAATCATCATCTTGCTAAGTTATCATCCTAAATGAGTGAAAATATTTCTTTTCAACAACTCATTAATCTTCAGTACTTTAGAGTATTTAGGTAAAAAATTAGATATTTAAAAGTGAAATGCATAGCTATTTTAGTATTACAGAATGAAAAGAATAGTTGGTTCTGTTAGATATGTCTATGTACTATCGTGCACAAAAATCGTGTGCACTACCCAGCCACAGTGAGGTTTCGAATAGCCTTGAGTCTGAAGTTTCGAAACAGCTGGGGAAAATGCTATGGTCGGCCAACAGATGTCGCCCACTGTAGTGTGTGTGTGGGGGGGGGGGGGGGGGAATGAGAGGCAGGTTTATTTATTATTTATACCACCATAATTTCAAGCTGCCTTTTCAACTACGTTTTGTCTTACAGTTGTTTCTTTATGGTTACGAATTCATGGAACAGGTGCAGTGCCCTGGGTGTTTATTGCCGCTCAGGTCACAATGATACTTCAAAGAATGGAATATATTAAGGATAAAAGTGAAATATGCAAGGATCAGCATGAAGGGCCTTGGTTAGCTAGTTTTACTCAGCGACCACGTCACAATTTTGTTGTTATTCTTACAAAGAGATTATGGTAATATTTATTTATATTCCACCCATCCTTTGCTTAATAAATATTTGTAATAATATGCAATATTTGCCGATAATCATCATCATCATCAAGATTTAGTTTAACCAGACCACAGACACCCATTTGAGTCTCTCCTAGGGCTGGCTAGAGGGATTAGTTAACATATATTTCTGTTTCTACAATTTAGTGTTATATTGTTTGGAGGAGATTACAGTATTTCAAAAAGGACAAAACTGAACTTAGGAAAAATTTTGGGGTCTGCTAAAATATCTTACATTGTAGGGTTAGTGAAGCACATTGTTCGATACCGATTACACTGCCCTGCATAGTTTTTGAGGTTTGTGTATTATTAAGCTTTTCTGGGTGTATTTTGCATGCTGATCTCAAAAATGTTATCCATTTTGCTCAATCAGGTCAGAATTTTGTGCTATAGCATTTTAAGAGGAGATTCAGGTAAAATATTGGCATTTTTCGCTCAAAATGGGGTCCTCATATTCGTTCATTAAAAAAATCATCCGAGACATTGGCAAGCCTCACAGAAAAGATTTCGGTCAGTTTTAATGCTCTTACGATGCATTTAAATACACCCACGTGCTCGCCGGCCATTTAAATGTCCGCCGTGACGCAAAGGAAAAGAGTATATATCCGTGTTTTTTTACATATATTTTTTCACAATTAAATTTCTTTTTCATCTGGTGGTACATGGCTTTGCGAACACAATGTCTTAGCACCAGGAACAACATTTGCCTGGTACTTTAACCGTGACAAGAAATTTCGCAAGTTCTTCAGTTTTGACAAGGAAACTTCATTGGTGTATTGCAACAATATCAGTGGACTCATTGCAGCTATGGGAATATCATACAATATATCAGAGTGGCGGCTCTTCATTGACTCATCAAAAAGAAGCTTGAAAGCTGTGTTGTTGTTCAATGGAAACCAGGTCGCGTCTGTTCCGGTGGGGCATTCAGTGCAAATGGATGAGAACTACAACAACATGGAGTATCTGTTAACTGCTCTGAAGTATAAAGACCACAATTGGAAGATCTGTGGAAACTTGAAGGTAATTTAATACACCAAAAACAGTTGCTTTCAAAAATTGATATTTTGTTGACAGTTTTTCTAATAGGTAATTATGTCTGCCGACATA
Organism: Homarus gammarus; assembly: GCA_958450375.1. Classification (NCBI taxonomy): domain Eukaryota; kingdom Metazoa; phylum Arthropoda; class Malacostraca; order Decapoda; family Nephropidae; genus Homarus; species Homarus gammarus. The sequence goes on along the minus strand of CAUDMG010003690.1, from coordinate 67,806 downwards.
CTGTCATATTATGAAGTGTTAATATTTTTTAATAATAACACTATTCAGCTAAACATATTTTTAATCTGTTTTTTCCACAGGTTGTGTCCATGGTGCTGGGCCTACAAGGTGGTTACACCAAGTTTCCATGTTTCCTCTGTCTGTGGGATAGTCGAGCAGACAAGCAGCACTACATGCAACGTGACTGGCCTGCAAGAAGTGGACTTACTCCAGGTTCTCACAATGTTGTTGCCCATGCTCTGGTGAATCCGCAGAACATTCTTCTTCCGCCAATGCACATCAAGCTCGGTCTGTTCAAAAACTTTGTAAAGGCACTGGACAAAAAAAGCCAGGCTTTCAATTTTCTGAAAGCAAAATTTCCAAAAGTCAGTGAGGCAAAGCTGAATGCAGGAATTTTTGATGGCCCTCAGATCAGAGAGCTTTTCAAAGATCCCAAGTTTGATTGCAGCATGGATGTAAATGAGAAGAAAGCCTGGCATGCCTTTAAGTCTATTGTCTCCAATTTTCTTGGCAACTACAGAAGTCCAGAGTATGGACGAGTTGTTGAGGACCTACTTCTGAGCTACAAAGTTCTTGGTGCACGCATGTCCATCAAGATGCACTTCCTCAGCTCCCACTTGGACTACTTTCCAGAGAACTGTGGTGATGTGAGTGAGGAACAAGGAGAACGCTTCCATCAAGATATCCGTGTAATGGAGGGGCGGTACCAGGGTCGCTGGGATATCAACATGCTCGCCGACTACTGTTGGTGTCTGAAACGGGACGCCCCAGACACCAACCACCAAAGAAATTCTCTGCGACAGCCATTTATGCATGTCTAACTGTAAAGGCATCTATGTAGTTGACATATTTTGGTCCTATGTGTTGTGGTTACATTTCTTATGATATATTTTGCATAAAAATTTTGACATCATATTTAAGAATTTCGATTTTTTCCTAATTCCCATAGCATAAAAATCTGACCTGATTGGGCAAAATGAATGGCATTTTTGGAATCAGCACGCAAAAAACATAAAGAATCAGCTAAGAAACCCCGCACCTCATGATTTTTTTTTCAAATGCAGCCCAGTGTTATAAATAGGGCATTCAATGAGAATATGTTGGACTGTTATTTGTGTTCGGCAATTGAAGCATATAGGTGGGGCTCCATTAGGGGAAGACATGAGTTGGCCATGCGTCATTCGCGTATGCCCAATTCTTAAACGATTCAGAATAGTTTTGTGATGTCGAGAGTATTGTTTTGATGATGACCAAGGATAAACTGATGATTTGGTAATTTTTAGCTTATGACTTGTTGGTTCATTTTCCCAGGACTTTTGCCAATCGTCAAATATTAATTGTTTATAGGTAGTTAGCCTCGCCGATAATCAAAATATATGGTTTTTCACTGCTTTGCATATTTCTTTGACAATTTTCAGCTATGACATGTTCGTCCCAGATTACATATAACTGTAATAAGTCACATTACGTTAGGGTTCGTTATATCAAAACGTTTTTCCTCTTGTTCATTGAGTCGTTCTGAATTCCATTTCTGCTCAAAATACTACATTACCCAACCCAAACTCCCAGGTTGCAACTGGGGGTGTAACATAACCGAGTAAGGTAACGTGAGGAAAACGCATAGCACACCAAACACCTTATTTTTATGGTGAAGTTAACTAAGGAGCTCATATAACAACTATCATATAATTATAATAGGGTGTCACATTAATTACAGCAGATATTTGTAGAGGTGAAAGAGTATGTGATTCTGAGTATAAAACTTCTATACATATATGGATTTTTCGGTTTACTTTTAGCTGTGAGGTGAATTTTTCGGTTTACGTTTAGCGGTGAGGTGGATTTTACAAATTACTCAAGGCAACCATTACAAATGGTGGAGTCGAGGCGGGAGATACCCATAGTGATAGCGAAATATAGGAAAGGGGGAAGAAGGTCTAGTAGTGAAAGAATGTGGGTTAAACGGAACAGACTTTTAGGAGGAGAGAAAGTGTGTGGCCTTCTGCCCACTGCATGGTATTGGGTGGTAGGTTGGGGTGACTGGGGCGATGGGAGGGAGGAAAGAATGTGGAGAAAAGAAGGCGAAAGGAAATGGAGGGCCCATCCCTATTTGGGTGGGGTGCACCTCATCTTTAATTTATTTGGTTGGGCCCATTCATTATTTTTTCTGAGTAGGGTTACACTTTTTATTATAGATAGAGGGAAACGGGTGGAGATAGAGACGTCATGGCTCAATATCAAATATTCTTTCACCTCTACAAATATCTGCTGTCTCTCATGGAACACCCTGCAATAGTATAAGGACTACATGGGCTATGCTGACAAATTTATGTGACTTGCCTGTTGGTGACGACGCTGGTAGGAATGAGACCTCGGCATGTTTCAGTGTTCGACTTCATCTCCTTCCCCTGGTGTGGGTGGCGCCAACCTTAGTAACAACTTGTGTATTCTCTGTGACTACCATTACTGGTAGTCATGGAGAATTAATTACTGGTGTGCCCATCAGTCTCACCGCCGTAGCCATGAACAGCAGAGATATGGTCGTTGTAGTGCTTTTATTTACCCGTTATACATCTCTCACCATGCTTAATAATATTAACTATCTTCATGACATTCTTATTGTTATCAGTGATTGCGGAATTCACGATGTTATGCTCCCCCTACACACAGCCTGTTACTAGACTAACCCCCACCCTCCCCCCCCCCCACACACACACTACAGTGGGCGACATCTGTTGGCCGACCCTAGCATTTCCCCCAGCTGTTTCGAAACTTCAGACTCAAGGCTATTCGAATCCTCACTGTGGATGGGTAGTGGACACGACTTTGGTGCACGATAGTACTTGCATGATATTAAGATGCGTGCTGTATGTTCATTTTGTATCAGTCACCGTTGCAAGAGCAGTTTTCCATGAACCAAACATAAACGAAAAATGTAGGTATTTTAATACAGTTTATTTTTTGCATTGGGTGTGAATTATTTGGGTACTATGTAATTCCTAATATTTTTAATCATGTATTTGTATAAAGAAGTTTTGTTTAATATTTTGGCTGTGCAAGTTTGCTGTTGTTGCCTTTCTAGAAGTTCTCTCTCTCCAGGCAGACACAGGGTGTTAACTTGGAATCTGGAATGTGTAACTATATCTTATTTCATCCACTGTGTATCTCATCTTTTGGTATTAATCTGCTCACAGGTGTTAAGGTTGAATGTTGGGTGAGATTTTGTGAACGGAGGGAGAGACATATTATGGAATTAAGGCAGATAAGCTATTAAATTAGCTGGTTCACAGGACCATGAAGTATAATTGTCGATACTCATATCTATTGAAAATATATTAAATTTAGTTGTTACAAGCTGGTGTTACTTAGAACTCTGATTACACGATGTAAGGAATAGTCCTTGGATGTACACTCGCAACAAAAGTATCGGTGCATACTGTAGTGTGAACAATTTGAGACCAGTGACGAAAGGTATTGGGAAAGGCGAGTTGTTCCAGCCGTATGTTGGCAACCCAGTAATCCTGCTGAGCAGCTACTATGGCATGGTCAAGTGAAACAAACCGTTATGAATAGGGTCGGGAAGTGATAAATAGACAGTATGAAATATGAGGACCTCCCTGTTAACAAAATTATTTGTGATACTTGTGAATATTGCCATTTTAATTTATGCTACCAAATAAACCACTCAACCTGGTCGTCCTGAGGGGTGGTGCAGCGTGGACGGCCGCTCCGAGACCTGTCGTCTGTAGCACAAGTTTCAAGGTATCGCCGAATCCATCGTACAGCGGTGTTCCTGTGGACACCAACCCGCCGGCTAATATCTGATGGCGCCGAACCCTTCGCTATGAAGGGCAATAATAGCTCCTCGTGTTCCCTCTGAGGTTTCCATGTCGTCTGGCATGTGTAGATCTCTACTGCTTCATATTGCCTCTGTTTTATATCCACGTTCACCGAGAACGAACCCTCGCTCATCATTCAGTCGATACAAAGCAACAATCCAAAAAGAGGAAACAAACACACTGATTGTCAGCCATATGGCAACACCTAGTGGTACGGGGGGGGGGGGGGGGTTATGAGGATACACTTACCAACCTTCCCGACATATCTCAGTGTATAAGTATCGTTTCGGAAGTCGTCGATCACACCCTGCACCGATATTGTATGGAAATGTCATAAGAACATAATAATGGAAGAAATTGCAGTTTTATCGCTTCGCTAGGCAGCAGCCAGTGTGGCAGTGTAGTGGATCCTCTGCCCTAGTTCCGCCGTTTGTCGCTGACCAGCCGACCCTCTTCGAATTCCCCAGCTTTCACCTCGAGGTCTAGGTCGGCAACCGGCGCCGCCTAACAAAGCGGAGGTCAACTATCAAGCCAAGCCTACCCCCGCTATATATGACCTCACGTGGCCGTGGCCTATCTCTTTCTTCTAGCTCAGCCCCAGCAAGCAGCACCTCTATTCTTTTACCTACAGCCACTGCATGTGTTCTGGGTATCAAGTTCTATCTACAGGAGCGAACACAAACACCTATAGAGTTTTCGTAGGTTCTATTTCCTGGATAAACAGATACACAAGGGAGGTGGCGCTCCTTACTCTGTCTGGGGGTCAACAAGCCTTTCGAGGCGACATGTGGTAAGTGATACATTAGCAGCTTCCATATGTCGCCAGGCACATTAATTAAGCTTGTGGGACATGGTAAATACATTGCCACACGCTGCTAGCTAGGATGAGGTGCTTCAGGGATTTGACAGCAGCCTCAGCGTGGCCGTTGGATTGCGGGTAATGGGGCGATGACAACACATGCCGGACTCCCCATCGGTCAAGGAACACAGCAAAGTCCCGGCTTGTGAACTGGGGACCTCCGTCGGTTCGCAGGCGCACAGGAACGCTCACGTCACGGAAGTAGTGGTGGAACTTGCTGATGGTGGCGGCAGACGTCGACGATAACAAGGAAGGACTTTCCTGACACAGAGAAAAAGTCGGCCGACACAGACTCAAAGGGGCGGGTGGGGTTGTCGTCACTGGCTGGGTTGTAATACTTGGCAGGGCTCACACGCACGGACAACATTGGAGATGTAGGAGTCGATGCCGGGCCAGAACACAGTCTGTCGTGCACGTCGTTTGGTGGCCTCAGCTCCATGGTGACTGTCGTGAAGGCGAGCCAAGACGTGGGGACGTGAGGCAGCAGGGACAACTACACGTGCTCCATACAGAACAAGGTCCCTGTCGCAGTGGAGTTCATCGCGGAGTTTCCAATACGGGAGCAGGGTGTTGTGAAGGTCGTAGCGGTTGCTAGGGAATCCATTCCTCACACACTCAACGAGTCGGACTTAGGAAGGGTCATCTTGGGCCGCTGTTCGAAGGTCCTCCATTGCCTTGTCGTCATCTGGTGACAGGTCCGAACGAAGGGCTTGGACGGCGTGTAGGGTGACCACAGTCCTGACGGAAAGAGCGAGGTCGGCGTCGAGCACATGGTCTTCTGGAGTAGGGCGGCTGACAGGAGAGCGGGATAAGGCATCAGGGATGCAGAGCTCCTTACCAGCACGCCACACTGCTGTGAAGATGTACGCCGAGAGCTTCTCTTTCAGACGCTGGAGGCGAGGGTTCTCAACGGCGTCCAGCGTGTAGTGGTTGAGGATCAGGACAAGCGGGCGATGGTCGGTCACTTGGTGAAAGTGTTGCAGGCCTATGAGGTAAAACCTGCACTTGGACATCGCCCAAACCACAGCCAACAGCTCCAACTCAATATGGCGTAGCGCGTCTCGGTGTCGGAGAGGAAACGCGAGCCACACTGGACGAGCCGGAACTGCCCTCCACCATGATCCTGCAATAGGGCGTATCCCACGCGGTACAAGCGTGAGGCATCTGTCTGTAGAACCGTCGGCAAGGCTGGGTCAAACGTGGCGAGGACAGGTGGACTAGACAGGGCCTGTCCACAGGAATGTCCTCTTGGGGCTCATCAGAGGGCGAAGTGGTTGGGCAGCTGCGGAGATGTCCGGCGAAAACTCTGCTAACTGGTTGACGAGATTGATGAAGGACCTCAAGTCGGTGAGGTTAGCAGGGGTGGGAAAATCCGTGATGGCGCGGACCTTCTCCCGATCAGCTGCAATACCATTCCCTGAGAGGGTGTAACCACAAAAGTCCACTGAAGAGCTGGCCAGAACAAACTTGTCGGCATTTAGGGTGATGCCGTGCTTCCGGCACCTGTTGAGTACCTCGTAGATGCGGCAGAGGTGATCCGTGTAATCCTCATCATACATGAGTATGTCGTCGACCACTTTCACGCAGTTTGCCAGACCTTGTAGAGTCATATCGCCTCGAAGGCAGAAAGCGTCTCCTGTAGCGGCGAATCCCATGGGGCCACGGCAATAACTGTAACGTCCATGCGGGGTAATGAAAGTTGTAAGTGGTCGGTCTTCTTCTGCCAGTATCCACACAGGGCGTCCATCGTCGTGAAGAAACGCGCCTTCGGGTTCACACTGCGTATTGCTGCAAAGGGCGTGGGAGAAGGGTGCCCAGGACGAGACACCTGGCTGTTGAGCTTGGAAAGGTCAGTGGTGATCCGAACACCACCTTTGGGTTTTGCGACGACTACCATAGGGTGACACCATGGAGATGGATCATCACCGGCTGGTGCAATAATTTCTTGGGCGACCATGGAGTCCAGCTCGTTTTTGACCGCCTCGCGGAAGGCCAGGGGGTGTAAATAGTGAAGGGCTTCGCGTCGTCCCTCAGGTGGATCCTCATCGGGGGGCCTACCATCTTCTTGAGAGGCTTGGATTCCAGAGCGGACTTGGTCACCAGAACGTCGCTGAATTCCTTCAGGAAGTACTTCCGAGCATCCGAAGGAGAGGTGTCACTGGTAAGAGGTAGGGGTAGGGCGACAGCAGGGTCGTTGCTGCTCCCTTCTTGCACCCTGTTGGCGTGTTTTACTTCAAGAATAGGTTTGGGGAAGCCCTGGGAGATGATGGCCAACTCTTAACAATGTCTGTAAGACAGCAAAGGAGTCGGGACACCGTTATGCACATCAATCCAGGCTTGACACGACCTGTTGCCAAAGGTGACCTGTGCTTGGAGTGAACCTAGGGCTGGGGCCATCTGTGAACCATCTGCCATGAAGCGGAGATCCTTGGGTGGCGGTCCTAGATCACTTGGAGAGAGTCCCAAGCATTGCAAATGCTGGGGACCGATGACTGTAGCATCAGCGCCGGTGTCGGGCAACATCTGAAGACGGGATGACACACTGCCGTAGGTCACGATGACGCTGAAGTGTTGGGGAACTTTGGTCCTGGGACGCGAAGGGGAGCTCACCTTCCTAATATGGCTCGAGCGTTCTCCAGGGTCGTCATGCTTCGTAGTGGACGACTCTGGGCGGCCCTCACTGGTGGAATGGCGCTGAAGCTTCCGCCGACGCTGTCCCTTGGGTTTGTTGGTAGGGCAACACTTGTCGTAGTGGCCCAGACGACCGCACACATTGCACTGGACGCGTTTGGCTGGGCACCGTACTGTGAGTGACCAGTGGCCCTTACGGTCACAACTGTTGCAGGTAGACTCAGCAGCTGGACATACCTGTGTTCCGTGCTGCTTACCACAGTTGTTACAAAAGGAGCCGGGCGTGGGCGTGGTGGGCGAAGGCGTTGGGGTAGACTTCCTGTCCTCCTTGTACCGGGACACAGCGCGTACAGCTGTAGGGGGAGCTCGGATGGCAGAGGTGGCACACTTGGTAGCCTCATAGGAGCGACATATTGTCAACACATCCTGAAGAGAAGAGGAAGAGTCGAGGGAGGTGAGGCGTTGGACAAGTTCCTCGTCCTTAACACCCATCAGGATCACCTGCTTCAACTGGGTCTCCTCGCACTGCTGGTGGTTACCTGGGCATATATGTACCTCTTCCGAGGCTCTCTTGAGTCGTACATAAAAGGCAGGAAAAGTGTCGCCCTCCACCTCTCTGCAGCTGAACAATTTCTTCCTGCATAGAGCTTCATTCCGCTGCTCTTTGATGTGCCGTTGTAGAATATCCAGTACCTCCTCTACAGACAACGAAGAGGCCGGAGGTACCTGCAACGTATGTTCCAAGACACGCTGAGTTTCCAAGGACAGGCACATACGCAGCTGAATAAGTTGTTTAGGCTGTGACAGGCTCTGGAGATTCACCATTGTAGCATGATCAGTCCACCGTCGCCGCCATTCACGAAAAGTCTGGAAATTCACATCAGGCTTCAAGATGGGCGGTGTTTGAGCAGCTGCCTTAGGTGGGGCTGGGGGGCGTGAAGAAAGCATTGTTGAGGTATCTGAACCAGTTGATACCGAGGTAGTGTTAGAGCCAGGGGCTTGGTTAACAGTGAGGCAAGATATCAAAGCTTCAAACCGTGCACTGTCTTCCAATCTCCATTGGTGGTCTCTCTCTGCCTCTGCTTGCCTTCTTTCTTCGTCATCCACACGTCTTTAGCAAAGTCGTGACGCCTTTCATCCTTCATAAACTCCATTAAAGCAATTATCTCTGAAGACAACGCTGAAGATCGAGGTGAAGGGCTGCACGATGTGGTGGGAGCTGGAGCGTCCTGTTCAGCCTGGTCATCCATCTCTGTCGAGCTATCATCCGACTGACTCATCCAGGCGTTGGCTCCACGACTGTGTAAGGCACGAGACGTAATGACTTAATCTGTGTACTATGTCTTAAATCAGTGTTGACCGGTCAGCTCGTCGTATCAACAAGATCTGAGACAAAAAATTAATTAAATGTACAGATAAGTAGATTATATATATATATATATAAAATATATATAAAGGGATGGCCGCAGTCAGTGTGTTCGTACGTGTGTGTGTGTGTGCGCACGCCTTGGGCAGCGTCTCGCTGGGAGGGAGAGGAGGGAGAGGCAGGGACTCACAGTCAGTCACCAGTTGCCCTCTGGACGCGGTCAGAGGAGGGTGTATTGAACTCTTCTCCTCACAACTGCCCAGAACATGCCTTTTACCTTGGGAATCCTTTAGAACAAGGTCACACAGTTATGGCACTAAACACACAATGCACTTGCACTATACACTTCACAGGAACTTGCTGTCACTGACACTGCTCAAAGTTGCTATAAATTCTTTGAAGAGACGGCCATTAGCGGTGGTTGACACAGAGCTGGGGTCCATAAGCCGGTCTTGCCACAAACTTTACACTTCACTTGTATAATGATCCAGTAAAATGACTCGCTGCGCCATACATGTGTTCTGGGTATCAAGTTCTATCTACAGGAACGAACACAAACACCTGTAGAGTTTTCGTAGGTTCTATTTCCTGGATAAACAGATACACAACGGAGGTGGCGCTCCTTACTCTGTCTGGGGGTCAACTAGCCTTTCGGGCGACATGTGGTAAGTGATACATTAGCAGCTTCCATATGTCGCCAGGCACATTAATTAAGCATGTGGGACATGGTAAATACATTGCCACACGCTGCTAGCTAAGCTGAATAAATAGTGTATATAAATGGAGCACATACATAATATATATACAGCATACATAATACACATGCAGCCACCAGCAAGCAACACCTCCTCTGAGCACGCTCCCCAACCAGCTCTCTTTACTCACGCTTGTACCCACGCTGCCACCTCCCAGCACCACGTTGCATTGTACATCCAATATAATATGTATACAGAGAGCGCATTGTGAGTTTCCTTTCTCCATCCCATCCTGAGTGTGAACCAATATCTCATAATTCCTCACATGGTGACCCCCGGAGAATCGCACTCACACAGGATGGAGAAGAAACTGATCACTCTCCCAGTCTTCGATCACAACATTGAAGACTGGCTTATTCACACGGATTCAGCTCTCATCAACTCTACAGCTACAGACAAACAAAAGTACGTCGCCCTGGTCTGTTCCCTGCCCACAGAAGTCGCCACGCAAGTATCAGAGACCATCACCAACCCTCCAGCTGACAACAAATTCGCTGCCCTACGGGATGCTCTGAAGACGCGATACCAGCGGCCTCACACCACTCTCCTACAAGACTCATCCTGTCTCTCTCTCGGCAACAACAAGCCTGCATGTCTCTGGGACGAGATGCATAGACGGAACTCCCGCCACACAGACAGGCTTCCTAACACTATCCTGCGCCAGCTTTACACTCAGAAGCTCCCTGCAGAAGTTCGTCTTGCCCTCTCAATATTGGACTATTCTACTACCTCGGCGACCTATGCAGCCACGGCAGACAGAATATTCCACGAATACACTGCTGTGCGCCATGCTGCCGCGCACAACTCGGCGGCTACACTTTCACTTTCCTCCGGTCTCGTCAACCAGACCAGCGCTCCCCAGACAACCGACACCTCACAAGACATGCGGGACTTGCTACTGTCCCTACACAGCAGGTTAGACACCCTAGAGCAGCTCTGCTCCTTCAAGCCTGCAGCTGCACCTGTCCCTGCCCCACGCACCATGTCCTATCGTCCCCAACACACCAATCCTGCCTCAGACGCCGCCCCCAGCTCCCAGCACAGTGTATCTACCCCCTGTTGGTAACATCAACGTTTTGGTGCTAACGCTAGATGCTGTGAGGCCTCATGCAACCACACGGTGAAGCGACATCGACGGAGACAGGTAGATGCCATAACCACCGCCAATATCAAGCAGCAAATCACACGCCTTATTTCTGACCTTGACCACTTCACTCCTGCTGCCCGTCACGACCTACTAAAAACACTACGTCAGGCAGTTTCTGCATTCAAGGCTACTGCCCCACCCCAGCCTTCCCACCGCCTTGAACACATTAATCCCGCACCTCCTCAGCCAGTCTGCCCACCATTAACCCTTGCATCACCACCTCGCCCACAACATTTCCGGGCACCCTCTTTTCTTCCTCAGATACCCACTGCGTCTGTCTTGCGCCCTGATGCTGTCATGGACCCTCCTCCTGATGGGGCCCCTGCTCCTGACCCAGATACCCCGCCCGGCGCCACTGAGGACTGTGTACCCGCTGCGAGAGAAGCACCTTCTCTTATCCACAAACCTACTCCTCCCTCTACTTCTCCCACAGATCTCGTGTTACTAGACAAAATCGTGTCCCGTAGCGGCCGGCTCATTCACACCCCCGCCCGTTATGTCTCACATGTGGAATACAACCCTGCCGACAACAAGTCTCCTGCATGCCCGGAGGGAAGGGGGAGTATTGTAGTGGATCCTCTCCCCTACTTCTGCCGTTTGTCGCTGACCAGCCGACCCTCTTCGAATTCCCCAGCTTTCGCCTCGTGGTCTAGGTCGGCAACCAGCGCTGCCTAACAAAGCGGAGGTCAACTATCCAGCCACGTCTACCCCCGCTATATAAGACCTCACGTGGCCGTGACCTATTTCTTTCTTCTAGCTCAGCCGCAGCAAGCAGCACCTCTCTTCTTCTACCTACAGCCACCAGCAAGCAACACCTCCTCTGAGCACGCTCCCCAACCAGCTCTCTCTACTCATGCTTGTAACCACGCTGCCACCTCCCAGCATCAAGCTGCATTGTACATCCAATATAATATGTATACAAAGAGCACATTGTGAGTTTCCCATCCTGAGTGTGAACCAATATCTCATAATTCCACAGGAGAGTGGGGAGAGGAGTGCTGTTCGTTGTACCCAGTGTACAGGCACTGAGTGAGTCCTATTATAATTAGAGACCATGGGTGTAGACTTTGCTGAATCACCTTGATGTATCTACCCGGGTCCTGAGACACTAACATATAACCACCAGTACCTCTCAACTGATCTCCCTCACCACAAATATGTGGGGGAAGTACATATGCCAACTATTGAGTAAAGGCTGTGCAGAGATAGTTCCCACACAGGAACTTACAGTTAATCCTGGCAGGATGTGGTAACTCCCCCATCATCCAGTATTGAATTCTAACAAGCCGGGGAAGGTCCGAATTGTCTTTAACTGTGGTGCTCTCTATGGTACCATAACGCTTAATAGTCAAGTGCTGCGAGGTCCGCACCTCGACAACAAACTCTTGGGAGTACTAATTCGGTTCCACCAGGGACAAATTGCTCTCATGGCCAATATTGAGGTGATGTTCCACCAAGTTAAGTTCCGCCTGGACATCGAGACGTCCTATGGTTTCTTTGGTGGGACGATGGAGATTTGTCACATGCACCTCTCACATAGTGGATGAAAGTTGTTACATGTGTGAGGGGGCGGATTCTTGAGCTGTCACCAATGTGAGGGGGCGGGTTCTTGGTCTGTCACCAATGTGAGGGGGCCTGACTCCCTCTCTGTTTCTACACCACCCTCATCTTATCTACTTCTCTTAGTTCTTACTCTACTCAGTTCCGTCACCTATTCTTGGGTAGCATGGACATTCTTTTGGTAGCATGGTCGAGGGTCTAGGCCCGTGAATATGGTAATTTTGGTATCAGGTCACTTGGATGGAAATAAAGGTAAAATACTGTGGGAGAAATGAATACACCTAAAGTACTCTAAAAACAAATTTATTAATATGCAATCAAAGGGGAAAATATATGTTATTAACATATAACTACCAGGCTCAACTCCTGGTCTTAGTGCAAACTCAGTACCTTCTTCTTTACTCTTACTCACAACATTACTGGTGGTACATTACATGGCACTCAGTGTAGATTATTCAACATATACGTAAACAATGACACTAGTATATGCAGGGGTCCACTACCCAACATGGGATAATTATTTCCAACTAATTATCCCTAACATACATGCTACAACACTCTCTGTGGACATATACTTCCAAGGAGTAACCCAGGGTAGAGCACTGGAGCTGTTGTTATTTTGGGGTAGCCAGACACATGGCGGGTCTGGGGTCTGGCCCAACGAAGCCTTGGGGCACATTAATCAGGCCGCATCGGTGCCATCTTCTCATATATGATCCCGGCTGGACATCTAATACATCCGAGGCCCTTGTTGGATGGTAGAGCGATTCAAGAATCACAATGGGATCGGGAGACAAACGGGGCAGCGTCGGGGGACCTGTATGGATGAAGGGACGGGCACTCACTAACTGTGACAACAACATTACGTTTCAGGGGACGTTAAAGACGTAAATATGACTTCACTCAGAGCATATCAACTACGTTACTGTAACACTTGCACAATCAACTATTAATTGGGTCAAATCACTTAAAGAAGGGCGAATTACAACACAGAGTGGAATGGCATACCTGTATGGCTGAAGGGACGGGCACTCACTAACGGTAGAAATGCCCGCGGGGCCCTCACTCAAAACAGGCCAGGGAGTCCACCTACTCCTATTCAGATGAATTAATTTACGGTACACTCTGACGTTGAAACTGAGACTATGAACTCATTTTCATTCTCTTCTATTATCTTCACTAACAATGCTCTGACTCAGCTATCAAAAGCAAAATTAAATTGATTACAAAGGGTTGGATGGCAACAGGTCCTAACATACAGCGTCTACTCCTATAGACCAAGACGGAGGAAACAGAGAAAACGGGGGACGTTTCCACTGGGGGACTCAGCAGGTTTTGTGGACGTTTGAGCGTAATATGAATCCTTAAGGTTTTCAGGTTAGCTCTTATCATGACCATCATGACCATTACACATGCAATGTATCTCATGATAGGACTACCCTTAACAACCAATTACTAAATGAGTTGTAAGCCCCTGCTGGACGTACTGTAACTGAGTATGTATTCTTGATATATATTGTATGGGTATATATTTTTTCTGACTAGAATTACATTGTTTTATTTTGTGTGTGAATAGTTTATATTATTAAATTCATTAATACTACAATACCATTAACAATGACATGTTAAGTACGATGTTTGGGTCAGTTTGCTCAAAGCAACCCATAAAAGCCGACGGCTTCAGAGACCCTTGCACACCAGTTTGGGTAGTCTTCACACCTCCACCACTGGCCTGCATTGTCAGTTGACTGCTGTATTCGATTGGGTGATGTACTCATGGTATTCATTGTTGAGGCTGGCTGGCTGTTTTTGGTGTTTTATGTTTATTTGTTCTAGAATCATGAATTGATTTGGTTGTCAGTGATATTGGCAACCTTAAAGTAGCCTAGTATGCTCATGTGATTAGCTTTATTTCATTGTTATTAGTGGTAAGCGTTTGTAAATATAGTTATACATTTTATTTAAGTTTCTTTACTCCAGTCATCAAGTATTCAGTTATTAAAAGGGACTGCATTCAATCCATGCATTACACCGAAGTTGGAGTTGTTCTCAATACAAAATTAAGAACCATATATTGTAATTCTCTTTAAATACATTCACTTTATGTTTGTTACGAGCCTCACCCCTTTGACACATAACAAATATTGGAGGCCTGTCCGGGATTTTTGAACTATTTGGTCAAACAGTTGATATGCCAGTTGATTCACTTGTTTGAATTATAACCATGGAGTTTAATGTTAATGAATTTACTAAAAACCCAAGTATTGAACAACGGATTGATGCAAACATGAAGAAAGATGATTGGATAGCTCTTGCTAAATTGTATGAAGTGGAGTACAGAGCAGGTGCAACTAAAGCAGAGATTAAAAACAATGTGCTTCATTATTTGGTTAGTGCTGAGTTTTTATCACTTAGTGTTTTAGATTTGTGTGAAGAAGGTACTAGTGAATTGGTGAAACTTAAAATTATAGAAATAATGATAGGAAGGCTCAGAGAGCCCATGATTTGGCTATAAAAGAGCTGGAAAATGAGGAAAAGGAAAGGGATTATCTTAGAAATAATCAAATTTCCAATGCAAGCTCTTCACATGCCACTACTTTTGATGATTCAAAACATGTTAAATTCGTACCTAGTTTTGAGGGGAATGACCCTGAGAATTTCTTCCTGTTATTTGAGAAAATTACGAAACTGTTGGCCTATTTCAAAGTGGAGTTTTCTAGCTCAATCAGCATTCTTAGGTTGAGCAAAAATTGTCTATGTAAACCTTAATGATGATCAAGCTTGTCAATATGATGTGTTGAAGGACTCTGTTCTTAAAGCTTATGATTAAATACCTGAGACTTATCTGCAGAAATTTAGGAATCTGAAAAAGGATGAAAAGCATACATACCTAGAGTTCGTTAGGGCTAAGGAAAGATTATTTACAAGATGGCTCCACGCTATTAATGTCACCACCTCTGAAGAGTTAGGACAACTGATACTGCTTGAAGAAGTTCCTAGACAAGTTCCTATGCATATTATATTGTATATTCAGGAGAGAGAGGTAACTGATGTAAACGAAGCAGCCAGCCTCGCCGAGAACTACTGTATAACTCACAATGAATACCATTTCAGATCGAAGCAGAGAGGTCCAGATGTGTACTATCATGCACAAAAGTCGTGTCCACTACCCAGCCACAGTGAGGTTTCGAATAGCTTGAGTCTGAAGTTTCGAAACAGCTGGGGGAAATGCTATGATCGGCCAACAGGTGTCGCCCACTGTAGTGTGTGGGGGGGGGGGGGGGGGGGGGGGGGAATAGAGGAGGTGGGGGTTAGTCTAGTAACAGGCTGTGTGTAGGTGGAGCATAACATCGTGAATTCCTCAATCACTGATAACAATAAGAATGTCATGAAGATAGTTAGTATTATTAAATATGGTGAGAGATGTGTAACGGGTAAATAAAAGCACTACAACGACCATATCTCTGCCGTTCATGGCTACGATGGTGCGAATGATGGGCACACCAGTAATTAATTCTCAGTGACTTCCAGCAATGGTAGCCACGGAGAATACACAAGTTGTTACCAAGGTTGGCACCACCCACACTGAACATGCCGAGGTCTCATTCCTATCATCGTCGTCACCAACAGGTAAGTTACATTAATTTGTCAGCATAGCCCATGTCGTCCTTATACTATTGCAGGGTGTCCCATGAGTGATAGCAGATATTTGTAGAGGTGAAAGAATATGTGATATTGAGTTGAAAATCTTCTATACACATAAGCATTTTTCGGTTTACTTTAGGCGTGAGGTGGGTTGTAAAAATTACGCAGGGCAAAAATTTTGCCATGTTATATTTTATTTTTCTTACCAATTACAGCCATACCGTGTGCTGTTGTAATCCTTATTGGTGGATTACATAAGGCCTATTAATAGCATGAAAACCCGTTTGGAGATACTGTAATGTACCATAACTTGCATTAAACAACATCATAAGTTTACGAGTTCCAACTCCGCGCCTAGCCTCCCTCCCTCCCCCCCCCCCCACCGCCACTACCCACCCAACTATTAAAAGAAATAATTTGAGCATCGTGGGTTACCACACCTAAACACTAATTGACTACTTATTCTCTCCCCACTCCACTCCTCCCTCCCCCACCTCTTCCCTTCATCCCTCCCCCAAGACTAACATCAATCGAACATTCCATCCCATCACATTACCTTCCCCTGCATTCCCCAACCCCCCTCCTCCTATTCTACCCATGGAGACGAATTGGACTACTGTAATGAACACTCACAGAACCGACGAGATGGCTTCTCCCCCTTATATTTAGAGTTAAAACCTTTACAACAAAACTCAATCCCACGTAACTTGAGCAGAATTAAGATATGTGGAAAAAAACAAGCAACACCCATGGCCACCCCCCTACCCCAACCTAAAATCATAGCCACCACGTCTCTATCTCCATCTCTTTCCCTCTATCTACAATAAAAAGTGTAACCCTACTCAGAAAAAATAATGAATGGGCCCTGCAAACAAATTAAAGATGAGGTGCACCCCACTCAAATAGGGATGGGCCCTCCATTTCCTTTCGCCTTCTTTTCTCCACATCCTTTCCACCCTTCCATCGCCCCAGTCACCCCAACTTACCACCCAATACCATGCAGTGGGCAGAAGGCCACACACTTTCTCTCCTCCTAAAAGTCTGTTCCGTTTAACCCACATTCTTTCACTACTAAACCTTCTTCCCCCTTTCCTATATTTCGCTATTGCTATCGGTATCTCCCTCCTCGACTCCGCCATTTGTAATGGTTGCCTTGCGTAATTTGTAAAATCAACCTCACGGGTAAACGTAAACCGAAAAATCCATATATGTATAGAAGTTTATACTCAGAATCACATATGCTTTCACCTCTACAAATATCTGCTTTAATTAGTGGGACACCCTATTATAATTATATGACAGCTGTCATATGAGCTCCTTAGTTAGCGCCACCATAAAAATATGGTGTTTGATGTGCTATGCGTTTGGTGGTCATATTTACTCGGTTATGTTACACCCCCAATTGCAACCTGGGAGTTTGGGTTGGGTAATGTAGTATTTTGAGCAGAAATGGAATTCAGAACGACTCAATGAACATGAAGAAAAACGTTTTGATATAACGAACCCTAACGTAATGTAACTTATTACAGTTATATGTAATCTGGGACGAACATGTCATAGCTGAAAATTGTCAAAGAAATATGTAAAGCAGTGGAAAACCATATATTTTGATTATCGGCGAGGCTAACTTCCTATAAACAATTAATATTTGACGATTGGCAAAAGTCCTGGGAAAATGAACCAACAAGTCATAAGCTAAAAATTATCAAATCATCAGTTTATCCTTGGTGATCATCAAAACAATACTCTCGACATCACGAAACTATTCTGAATCGTTTAAGAATTGGGCATACGCGATGACGCATGGCCAACTCATGTCTTCCCCTAATGGAGCCACACCTATATGCTTCAACTGCCGAACACAAATAACAGTCCAACATATTCTCATTGAATGCCCTATTTATAATCGGTATCGAACAATGTGCTTCACTAACCCTACAATGTAAGATATTTTAGCAGAGACCCCAAAATTTTCCCTAAGTTCAGTTTTGTCCTTTTTGAAATACTGTAATCTCCTACAAACAATATAACACTAAATTATAGAAACACAAATATATGTTAACTAATCCCTCTGTCCAGCCCTAGGAGAGACTCAAATGGGTGTCTGTGGTCTAGTTAAACTAAATCTTGATGATGATGATGATTATCAGCGAATGTTCACTCTACAGTCGCAGGGGTGGTGGTGGAGGTTTTGAGGGTGTTACTAATACCATTAATTTACTCTAGTATATAAAAGCCTGCATCAGTTACCACAACATAATATTACTCTGCCATTTCAGATATGCCTGCAGGATGAGCAAATTCGTCGGCAGTGATTGCTGAGCGAGGCCAAATCATCGGGATGTGGAGAGCCGGGGCAACTGTGCCGAACATTGCTCTCGAAGTGGGAAGGAGCACCAAGACGATTAGGAGATGGATCTGCTGGTGGGAGGAAGAGGGCTCAGTGGAGACGAAACCTCGAAGCGGGAGGCCACGAGTAACGTCGGGAAGGATGGACGCCATGATCGTGGCAGCTGCAACGGCCTATCCAATGCGAACATCAGTGGAGCATACAAGAAATCTGGGCCTCAACTGCCATCACATGACGACGAGACGCCGACTTCATGAAGCTGAGATCGACTGCCATATTCCAGCTCACAAAGGGTGGCTAACACCTACTCACAAGGAGTGTCGACTCGGCTTTTCATTGGAACACCTTCCACATAAAGAAGAATACTGGAGAACCATTATATTTACCGATGAAACGGTGTTCAGGTCAGTGGGAGCCGAAGCAAGGCAGTGCTTGCTGCCCCCCAACACACGCTGCCATGAGAAACACATTCAACATCGCTCAGTGAGTGGTTGGGTGTCTGTGTCATTCTGGGGGTGGATGTGGGCATATGGGCCAGGTGAACTGTATGTAGACATCCTGGAGCAAGTGCTAATTCCTACAGTCTGGGCTATGGCAGTTCCAGCCCCCCACACTAGCAGGCTGGTTCATGACAACAGTCTCACTCATACCAGCAACATAGTGAAGGACTACCTCCAGGATCACCCTGAAATTGAGGTCATCGACTGGCCAACACTGGATGTGATATTAATCCGATTGAACATATTTGGGCCATGATGAAACGCGATTGGGATATTGGGGAGCAGCGAACCTGTGCAGCAATAGAGGCCAAAGCTTAGGACGTGTGGGAGAGTATACGTTGACGACCAGGGGTGTGCCTGAAGCTGGTTGACTCCATTCCTAATCACGTTGACGAAGTCCTGAATGCAATGGGTGGCTGGACCAAATACTAAGATGTGTGTATTGGTGTATTGTTTGGATTTTAGTATTGTTTGTAAATACAATTAATATACATTAACTCACCTATAGTGTTATCTTAAATCCATGTCCTTAATGATGTCTTAAACTATATCGCATGAAAATTCATAACAAAGTAGCTTAACAGCCACAAATTATGTATTGTGTGGTATACAATGATCTGTATGACACGTCGTGGAATGTTTTGTCTTATAACACAATATAATTATATAGTTACAATTGCTACCATCATTGAAATGCTCATGATGTTCAGCACACAATATTAACGGTAACTGAGCACACTCCAAAATATATGAAGCTTGCATATTGTGGTGGGATGTTTAAACACTGGAACTTGGAAGAATTGGAACAGTCACCTAGATTAAGTCTGAATACTATTTTACTACTGATAACTTTTTCACTCCACTCTTTTTAACATAAGTATATAAGTATATAATATTGCATATTATTACAAATATTTATTAAGCAAAGGATGGGTGGAATATAAATAAATATTACCATAATCTCTTTGTCGGAATAACAACAAAATTGTGACGTGGTCGCTGAGTAAAACTAGCTGACCAAGGCCCTTCACCCTGATCCTTTCATATTTCACTTTTATCCTTAATATATTCCATTCTTTAAAGTATCATTGTGACCTGAGCGGCAATAAGCACCCAGGGCACTGCACCTGTTCCATGAATTCGTAACCATAAAGAAACAACTGTAAGACAAAACGTAGTTAAAAAGGCAGCTTGAAATTATGGTGGTATAAATAATAAATAAACCTGCCTCTCATCCAGCCCCCACCTCCTCTATCCCCTCCCCCCCCCCCCCCCCACACACACACACACTACTTTGGGCGACATCTGTTGGCCGACCATAGCATTTCCCCCAGCTGTTTCGAAACTTCAGACTTAAGGCTATTCGAACCCTCACTGGCTGGTTAGTGGAGACGACTTTTGTGCCCTATAGTACATACAAATTCATATTATATACATGTATGTTGCAATTGCTATATTATAAATTAATGTTTAATTTCTTTGGTTTTTGTTTATCCATACGGTACAACACCCTATCTCCAGGCTTTTTACTTTATTACATTTATTTTAAGTTCCAAGGTCCTATCTAATGTGTGATTAAATCTCACACTAAATAACACCCTCACAATATGGCGCCCGAGCAGCGACATGATGGACGGGGTAAACATGAACTAGTGTAACGTAGTCAAGAGGCTTGGTGATTGTTACCGTATGGTTAACAAAAATGAGTTATTAGCATTGAATAGCACATTGAGAAGTTGAAATCTATGAAATTTCCCAATGAGTGACCTGAAAGAAATTATACAGCTTGGTAGGGAAATAGGATTAGAAGGGGAGGAAAGGAAGGGATTTATTTTAGAAAAGGAAGAGTTTGCTAGAGAGGAACGTGCAAGAGAGAGAGAAGAGAGAAAGCTTAACATAGACATTGAAGTAGAAAGAGCTAGACAAGAAAAAGAAAGTGCAAGACAAGAGTTACCAGTATTTAATAAACAAACAGATATTGATGCATATTTACTAAGCTTTGAGAGGTTAGCCACTTGAGCAAACTGGAATACGAATGTTTGGGAAATAAGATTGGCTTCTGTAATGCAAGGTAAAGCACTGGAAATTTGTCAGCATTTGTCACTAGCAGAGGCTGAGGGCTATGACAAGGTACGAGGTTAAAGATGCATTGCTCAGAAATTTTCATTGTACAACATAAGGTTATACGATAAAGTTTCGAAATTGTAAGTTCCTTAAGAATGAAACAGGTTCACAGTTTGACAACCGCTTAAAGAACTTTTCTGAAAAGGTGGATATAGCTTTTATTTATGGGGAATAGCCTTCCCGGGCAGAGGTCATCGACCCACAACGGGGCCTAGGGGGCGAAAAAATAAGTGTAAAAAGAAATTAAAAATAGAAAAGAAAAGGGGTATATTAATCTACACCACGAGAATGCCGGAAATCCAGCTTTTTAAAGTGAGACAGATTGTTTGAGTGTGGAAACACAGAAGAAGGCAGAGCATTCCACAGTTTGGATGTGAGAGGAAAGAAGGATGTACTATAACGGTCTTGCTGGCGGTACACAGGATGTCAGATCCACCGAACATTGCCCGTTAAAGTATCCGTAAAAGATAGAGTGAAGCAACATTGCGGCGAAGAGAAAGGGAAGAAAGATTATCAACTAAAGGAGGAGAGTTAATCAGATGAAATGCCTTTGATTCCACGCTATATAACAGATGAAAAGAAGAGCTACCCCAGATATGAGAGCAGTACTCCAAGTTAGGACGAATAAGTCCCTTATATACTTGAAGCAACTGCTAAGGAGTGAAGTAACTACGGCATCTGTACAGCATTACCAGCTTTCGGAAGGCAGCCTTAAGAATGTTGAGGATGTGTGGCTTCCATGACATATTAGAGGAAATGGTGAGGCCTAGCATATTTATTTTAAAATTTAGCAGAATGATAGCGACCTGAAATGTGATTGGTGGGAGATCATCTCATGTGGAAAGTGTAATTGAATTTAACCAAGTTTCTACCTCCCCATTCGGAGAAGTTGCACAGTTCCGCATTGATAGATGTAATGATATCAGCTCTAGAAACAGATCTAGTTTGAGAGTTAGGGGGAAGGAGAAAATGTGAAGAAGAGTGAAGAGTAGAGTCCTCAGCGTAAGAATGGTTAGAATTAGTCGTAAATCATTGATAAAAAGAAGGCAGAGAGTAGGTGAACGAACAGAACCCTGTGGGACACTACTATTGGCAGAGAAAGAGCGAGAAATCGATCCCTCAACAACAACTGCCATGGATCGGTTATCAAGGAAACTGGAAATTAGAGAACAAAGTAGGGGAAAGAAACCATAAAAAGGAAGTTTAGAAAGCAATACCCTGTCAAATGCTTTGGAGATGTCGAGGGCCACGACGAAAGTTTCCCCATCATCCCCAAGAGAGGGTGATCAAAGATGAGTGCAGTAGAAGCAGACCACCAGTAGATCTCGCCTGGCGAAAGCCATACTAATGATTCGACAATTGAGAAAGGCATTCAAGGTGACGGAGAAAATGGGAGTTCAAGATAGTTTCAAAATCTTAGAGAGGGATGAAGTTAAGGCAATGGGGCGATAGTTAGAGGGATTAGAATGGTCACCCTTCTTTGGGATGGGCTGAACCAAGGCATTCTTCCAAGAAGAAGGAAAAGTTTGGGTTTTGAGGCAGAGGCGAAAGAGGGGAGCAAGCACAGGGGCCAGGGCTTCAGCACCCTCCCTCAGAACACGAGGGGGTATTCCGTCCGATCCATGCGCCTTACTCACATCCAACCTGGATAACACCGGCAACCCTGCGAGTGGAGATTATAGGAAAGTGCATAGGTTCAGTAGGAGGTGCAGTGGGAGTCGTCTAAGGTGGAATTAGAGGAGAATAAGGTGCCAAAGAGGTTGGCTTTGTCAGGGGGAGAGTTGGCTATAGAGCTATCGGGTCGGAAGAGGGGAGGAAAAGAAGGCGTGCAAAAGTTGTTACAGATGTTTTTAGTTAAGGACCAAAAGGAAGAGGAAGAATTAGTCAGGACAGCGGCATTTCTTTTAATAAAATTCCGCTTCGCCCTACGAAGAATAGCCTTACAACGATTCCTAGAAGTAATGAAAGAGGTGTGGGTAATAGGAGAAAGACATAGTTTCATAGCTCGATATGCCCTATCTCTCACCCTGCAAGCAAGAGAGCAGGAGCGATCAAACCATGATTGTAATGTGAAAGTTTTGGTAGAAGATGGGATAAATGCACTCATGCCGCCCTGTATAACCCCAGCAATGCTGTCAGCACATACCGAGGCATCCCGAGTAGAAAAGCAACATTCATCCCAAGGAAAGTCGGTGAAGAACTCTCGCAAGGATTGTCAGCTTGCCCTCCGATAGTGCCATTTAGAGGGGGGTGGGGGAGGTGGTCGTGCCCAGTTTGATTTAATAGAAATAAGATTGTGATCAGAAGATCCTAAGGGGGGAAGAAATTGAGTATGAATGGTGTGAGGGGTTAGAGGTAAAACAAAGATCAAGAATGTTAGCAAGTTGATCGTGTCGATCATGTACGCGTGTTGGGTGTTTGATTACTTGTTCGAAATCATTATTTAAGGAAAAAGAGAGCGCCTCAGCTCCACCTGATTCATCCTTTGCCGAGCCAAGCTACTCTCTGTTATGTACATTGTAGTCCCCAAGGTAGAGGATCTCGGTGTTGGGGTGTGTGGATAGCAATGACTCATGGCAAGAAGTGAGATAGTCAAAGAGTTCGAAATAGTTGGTAGAGTTGGAAGAACAGTATGGGAAACAAATAAAAATAGTCACAGTAGGTAGAGACATTTTGAGCCAGGTGACATCATAAAGGGAAGATTCAAGATCCGTGAGTCGAATTATAGGTGTACGTGTGTTGCAGAAGGCGCATACACCATCCTTAGAACGGAAGGAGGTATAAAGGTTGTAGTTGGAGACTTGAAAAGGATTGGGAGAAGCTGCTTTGGTCAGTTGAAGTTCGGAAAGTAGCAAGAGGTCGGGGGAAGAGGTTAATAGATGGTGCTCCACAGAAAGAAAATTGGATTTCAGGCCGCGAATGTTGGAAAAATGAAGTGTGAAAAAAGTCGATCCTCCAGCAACCGCAGTGGCGTCAGTTGAGGCCCCAGTAGCTTGATGATGATCTGGTCGGCCATGGGGTCCACATCCTTCCCGACAAGTGGGACCCATCAAAAACTAACAATATACAGTGTTTTTTTAGTAAAAACCGAGTCTTTCCAGTAAAAGAAGCAAAACAAAATAAAAACAGCGTTTTGAGCAGAAAACAAACATTTTCCGTGTAAGAAGTAAAACTAACAAAATACTGTGTTTTTGAGTAAAAACTGAGTGCTTCTAGTAAAAGAACTAAACTATCTAAAAACAGCGTTTTTAGCAGAAAACAATTGTTTTTCTTGAAAGAAGTAAAATTTACTAAAATACACTGTTTCTGAGTGTAAACGCCTTGGTTAAGGACGTTCAGGTGACGGGCAAGTCGAAGGGAATGATTGAAACTCGCCTTTTGACGCGTTCAATATTTATTGATGTGGTCACTGAGATTTCCAGTGAAAGAAGTAAAACAAACTGAAAAGAGTGTTTCAGCAGAAAAAAAAAAGCGTTTTCCGTGAAAGGAGTAAAACTAACAAAATACTGCGTTTTGAGTAAAAACTGAATGTTTCCAGTAATGAAACTAAAACTATCTAAAAACAGTTCAATTAAAAAAAAAAATGTTTTTGAGCAGAGAACAATTTTTTTCGCGAAACGAAGTAAAACTTATTAAAATACACTGTTTTTGAGCAAAAACTAAGATTTTCAGCAAAAGAAGTAAAGCTAACTAAAAGCAGTGTGTTTGAACACAGAACAAGCGTTTTCCGTGAAAGGAGTAGAACAAAGAAAATACAGTGTCTTTGAGTAAATACTGAGTGTTTCCAGTAAAAGAAGCAAAACTAATTAAAACAGCGCTTTTAACAGAAAACAAGCATTTTCCTTGAAAGAAGTAAAACTAACAAAATACTGTGTTTTTGAGTAAAAACTGAGTGTTTCCAGTAAAGAAACCAAAACTATCTAAAAACAGCGTTTTTAGCAGAAAACAAGCGTTTTCCGTGAAAGAAGTTAAACTAACAAAATACTGAGTGTTTCCAGTAAAAGAACTAAAACTGTCCTGCCTAGAAGGAGAGTTGGCAGTGAATGGTTGTCAAGGGCAGTTGGTGTTAACGACCGTCTTGACAGATATTGCAAGTCAATATCAGTCCCATTCATTGACAACTGGGACAACTTCTATGGCAGAAGGGACCTTTATGCTAGGGATGGGGTGCACCTGTCTAGGGATGGAGTAGCAACCCTGGCTGGGGCTCTAGAGGGGGCAGTTCAAAAGATATCGAAGTCTTTAAACTGCTAAGAGAACATAGGGGCACGGGGGTGGAGGAGACTGCAGTGGGAGCCGGTAAACAAGGCGAAAGATTACAGGGAAATAGAGTTAGGAATGATGACATAACTAAATTAGACAGGGAGTTTAAAACTAAACGCGGTAAGGGGAGGACTCAGAACACGACTAACTTAAATGTATATTACGCGAACAGTAGAAGTATGAGAAACAAAATGGATGATATTAGGGCCTTGGTATGTACCGAAGAAATTGATATAATTGCATTCACTGAAACATGGATCAACCTAGACACACGTGAATTACCAATCGAATACCAAATTGCGGGTTACAAACTGTTCCATACCGATAGGCAGACCAGGAAAGGAGGCGGAGTAGCAATCTATGTTAG
This sequence comes from Homarus gammarus, assembly GCA_958450375.1. Classification (NCBI taxonomy): domain Eukaryota; kingdom Metazoa; phylum Arthropoda; class Malacostraca; order Decapoda; family Nephropidae; genus Homarus; species Homarus gammarus. Next base: position 42,400 of record CAUDMG010003690.1, on the reverse strand, counting down.
GGATAATCTGAAGTGTGAAATAAATAAGGAAATAAAAACTGAGAGGAATACAGAAACAATTTGGATAGAATTAAGCGACGGTCGGGAAAAATTAATCACAGGAGTAATATATAGGACCCCCAATCTTGATAGCGTCAATGAGCGACTTATCTGGGATGAAATGCGCAGGGCTTCCATACACAACAAAGTCTGTATAGTAGGCGACTTTAACCTTGGCCAAATAGATTGGACCGACCTTACGGGTAACTCAGAATCAGAGGATTTTCTCGAGACGATCCAGGACTGTTTCCTAAGTCAACATATAACCGAACCCACACGGGGTAATAATATATTGGATTTAGTTTTGTCAAACAGAGAAAACCTCATTAGCAATGTCGAGGTAGGGAACGAACTTGCAAACAGCGATCACAAAGAAATTCGATTCCAGTTAGATTTTCAGGGCAGACGTAAGGAAAATTCCACTAAAGTACCAGATTTCAGAAGGGCAAACTTTGACAGTTTAAAGAGGCAGCTGAGAGAGGGGGTGTCGCTCTTGGCCGTGAACCTGACAGATGACACAGACCTGATAACGAGATCTGAGATTGCCGAGTTCCAAGACAATTTAAATAGTGAGTTACTTAATGCACAAAGGCAGAACATACCATACAAAAAACTCAGATCAAACAACAATGACCCTAAATGGATAAATAATTATTTAAAGAACATCATTGGCCAAAGGAAGGCTATAGGTAGAAGGATAAATCGTGGCGAAATTCACCTCCGGGACTATTATAGGGTATTGGCGAGTAGGGTTAAAACCGAGATAAGGAAAGCCAAGAGGAATAATGAGGTAAGGATAGCAAGGGAGGCAAAGACAAACCCCAAAGGATTCTACCAAATGTATCAAACTAAAACACGAGAAAAGATTGGACCAATACGGTCAGACTCCGGCGAGCTCACTGATAACGACGGAGAAATGAGCAATAATTTGAATAAATATTTTTCAACAGTTTTCACCACCGAAAATTTAAACATGATACCCGAGGCACCGACTCTATTCAGAGATAGTGAAGAAAACAAATTAAGTGAGATAGTAGTGACTAGTAACGATGTTAGTAAGCAAATAGACAAACTAAAGCCTAATAAGTCACCTGGTCCCGATGAGATATTTGCCAGAGTATTAAAGGAATGTAAGGAAGAGCTTAGTATGCCCTTAGCAAAGTTGTTTAACATGTCCTTAAAAACAGGTGTAGTACCAGAATCCTGGAGGATAGCGAATGTAATACCGATCTTCAAGAAGGGGGATAGATCACTATCCTCTAACTACCGCCCAATCAGTCTAACATCAATAGTAGGCAAATTACTGGAAGCAATCATTTCAAACTCTATTCGAAATCACCTGGAGAAGCACAAGTTGATCAATGATTCCCAACATGGCTTCACAAGCGGACGTTCTTGCCAAACTAATCTATTAACATTCTTTTCATCAGTTTTCGAATCAGTGGACGAGGGGCACAATTATGATGTGGTATATCTCGACTTTAGCAAAGCCTTCGACAGAGTACCCCACGAAAGACTAATTAGAAAGGTAGAAGCTCATGGCATCAAAGGTGACATCCTTAAATGGATTAGGGCGTGGTTACAGGACAGGAAACACCGAGTGAGCATTAACGGCACTAAGTCCCATTGGAGCAACGTCACAAGTGGAGTTCCCCAAGGCTCAGTACTTGGACCATTATTGTTTATTATATACATAAACGACATAGATATCGGCATAGACAGCAACATAAGTAAATTTGCTGATGATACTAAAATAGGACGTGTTATCAAATCTGACGAGGACTCGGCAAAACTACAGGAGGATCTAAACAAATTTTTCGAATGGTCTGAAAAATGGCAGATGAAATTCAACATTGACAAATGTAAAGTACTCAGTATAGGAAATGTAAACAGGGAAACCAGATACCAGATGAACAACGATGCCATAGAGAAATCCGACTGCGAGAGAGATTTAGGAGTACGTAATGATAAGTAGGAACCTTAAGCCAAGTAAACAATGTGTTTTTGCTCGTAACAAGGCTAATAAAGTACTTGGGTTCATACAAAGGAGTGTTAGTTACAAGACTAGCGAGGTCATCCTAAAACTGTATCTTGCTCTTGTGAGACCACACCTGGATTACGCAGTCCAGTTCTGGTCACCGCATTACAGAATGGATATAGAATCCTTGGAAAGAATTCAGAGGAGAATGACAAGACTAATCCCGGGTATTAGGAACCTTGAGTATGGAGACAGGTTAAAGCATCTTAATTTGCACTCCCTTGAGAGACGCAGAGCGAGGGGCGACCTGATAGAGGTGTATAAGTGGAAGGCAGGGCTAAACAAAGGGGACATTACAAAGGTACTCAAATTATCCAACCAGGAGCGAACTCGTAACAATGGTTTTAAATTGGACAAATTTTGATTTAGGCGTGAAATAGGTAAACACTGGTTTGGAATCAGAGTAGTGGATGAATGGAACAAGTTACCAAATATCATCATTAACTCGAATACGCTGAATTGCTTCAAACATAGGTTGGATGCTCATATGAGCAATAGGGGTTGGGTGTAAACGGGACTGCCCAGTATGGGCCAATAGGCCCGCTGCAGTTTCCTCCATTCTTATGTTCTTATGTTCTTATCTAAAAACAGTGTTTTTGAGCATAAACTGACTTTTCCTCGAAATTAAGAATAATTAACTAAAATACACTGTTTTTTTAACATATTTTTTTTTTCGTGAAACGAAGTAAACCTATTAAAATACACTGTTTTTGAGCAAAAAACTGAGATTTTCAGTAAAAAAAGTAAAGCTAACTGTAAACGCCTTAGTTAAGGACGTTCAGGTGACGAGCAAACAAGGGAATGATTGAAACCCGTCTTTTGACGCATTCAATAGTTATTGATGTGGTGAAACCTGCAGAGAACAAGGCGTTCATTAGTATTACATCGTGATCTATCTGATACATAATTAGTTAGTCTCAGACGATTTCAAGTTAATCACAATTGATTATTAAGCATAGTGATATGATACAAACTTCATAACTCTATTAATGTTGCTACACTTCATTCCGCTTTGTCTTATTTCTCCAGATAAAGCAGAAACGAGTAGGCATAAATAGTCCACAATATTTCAGTACTGAGGTATGTCATTACTTTGGCTATACTTAGAAGTACAGATGAATGAGAACCAGTATGGTGTTCCAAGGGACAATATAACTGTGTAAATTGTTCCAGCACAAAAACTCGGCCAGGATTGGGAGTCCGTGTTCACCACGGACAGCTGGTCCTCACAGCATCACTCGAGAGGGCGATCTGAATCATGGAGGCCAAGCGGCCATGCCAAACTCTCAAACCATACACTCAGCAGAATCAGGGCATCTTGTTTGTGCAGGTCGGGTGGAGGGGGGGGGGGGGCGGTGCACGTGGTCGCATGCTGATCTTTGTTCGGATAAGGCAACGCCAGCACTGTAGTTGAAGCCAGCGGCAATAACACTAACTAAAAGCAGTGTGTTTGAGCAGAGAACAAGCGTTTCCCGTGAAAGGAGTAAAACTAACAAAAAACACTGTGTTTGAGCAAAACTGAGATTTCCAGTGAGAGAAGTAAAAGAAACTAAAAACAGTATGATTCAGCAGAAAATAAACGTTTTCTGTGAAAGCAGTAAAACAAACAAAATACGGTGTTTTTTAGAAAAACTGAGTGTTTCCAGAAAAAGAACCAAACGAACTAAACAGCGTTTTTAACAGAAAACCAGCATTTTCCGTGAATGAAGTAAAACTACAAAATACTGAGTGCTTCCAGTAAGAGAATTAAAACTATCTAAAAACAGAGTTCTTAGCAGAAAACAAGCGTTTTTCGTAAAAGCAGTAAAACTTACTAAAATACACCGTTTTTGAGCAAAACTGAGATTTCCAGTTAGAGAAGTAAAACAAAAAAACCCCAGTGTGTTTCAGCAGAAAACAAGCGTTTTCGGTGAAAGCAGTAAAACTAACAAAGTCCCCTGAGGGAGTATAACAAAGTCCTCAAGATCGAGTATAACAAAGCCCCCTGATCGAGTATAACAAAGAACCCTGATCGAGTATAACAAAGTCCCCTGATCGAGTATAACAAAGTTCCCTGATCGAGTATAACCAAGCCCCCTCATCGAGTATAACAAAGTCCCCTGGTCGAATATAACAAAGTCTCAATATCGAGTAAAACAAAGGCCCCTGATGGAGTATAACAAAGGCCCCTGGTCGAGTATAACAAAGTCCCCTGATCGAGTTTAACAAAGTCACCTGATCGAGTATAACAAAGCCCCCTGATCGCGTATAACAAAGTCCCCTGATCAAGTAAAACAAAGTCCCCTAATTGAGTATAACAAAGCCCCCTCATCGAGTATAAAAAAACCCTCTGGTCGAGTATAACAAAGTCCCACGACCGAGTATAACAAAGGCCCCTGTCCAAAAAATAATAGATTACCCTGATCGAGTATAACAAAGTCCCCTTATCGAGTATAACAAAGCTTCCTCATTGAGTATAAAAAAGCCCTCTGGTCGAGTATAACAAAGTCCCATTATCGAGTGTAACAAAGGCCCCTGATCGAGTATAACAAAGGCCCCTAATCGAGTAAAACAAAGTACCCTGATCGAGTATAACAAAGTCCCCTGATTGAGTATAACAAAGTCCCCTGGTCGAGTATATCAAAGTCCCCAATCGAGTATAACAAAGTCCCCTGGTCGAGTATAACAAAGTCCCCAATCGAGCATAACAAAGTCCCCTGATAGAGCATAACAAAGTCCCCAAATTGAGTATAACAAAGCCCCCTCGTCGAGTATAACAAAGTCTCCTGGTCGAGTATAACAAAGTCCCTTGTTTGAGTACAACAAAGCTCTCTGATCGAGTACAACAAAGCCCCCTCATCGAGAATATAAAAGCCCTCTGGTCGAGTATAACAAAGTCCCATTATCGAGTGTAACAAAGGCCCCTGATCGAGTATAACAAAGGCCCCCTAATCGAGTGCAACAAAGTACCCTGATCGAGTATAACAAAGTCCCCTGATCGAGTATAACAAAGTCCACTGATTGAGTATAACAAAGCCCCCCGATCGAGTATAACAAAGTCCCCTGATCGAGTATAACAAAGTCCCCTGGTCGAGTATAACAAAGTCACTGATTGAGTATAACAAAGCCACCTGATCGAGTAAAACAAATTCCCCTGATCGAGTATAAGAAAGTCCCTGATCGAGTATAACAAAGCCCCATGGTCGAGTATAACAAAGTCCCCTGGTCGAGTATAACAAAGTGCCCTGATCGAGTATAACAAAGCCCCTCATCGAGTTTAACAAAACCCCCTTATCGAGTATAAAAAAGCTCCCTGGTCGAGTATAACAAAGTCCCATGATCGAATATAACAAAGGCTACTTATCGAGCATAGCAAACGCCTTTGGTCGAGTATAACAAAGTCCCCTGATCGAGTATAACAAAGTCCCCTGATCGAGTATAACAAAGTCCCCTGATCGAGTATAAGTAAGGCCCCTGATCGAGTATAACAAAGGCCCCTAATCGAGGATAACAAAGTCCTCTGATAGAGTATAACAAATTCCCCTGATCGAGTATAACAAAGTTCCTTGATCGAGTATTGCAAAGCCCCCTGATCGAGTATAACAAAGTCCCCTGGTCGAGTATAATAAAGTCCCCTGATCGAATATAACAAAGCCCTCTTATCGAGTGTAGCAAAGCACCCTGATCGGGTATAAAAAAAGCCCCAAGGTCGAGTATAACAAAGTCCCCTGGTCGAGTATAACAAAGTCCCATTATCGAGTATAACATAGACCCCTGATCGAGCATAACAAAGTCCCCTGATCGAGTATAACAAATTCCCCTGATCGAGTATAACAAATTCCCCTGATCGAGTATAGCAAATTCCCCTGATCGAGTATAACAAAGTCCCCTGATCGAGTATAACAAAGCCCTCTGATCGAGTATAACAAAGTCCCCTGATCGAGTATACCAAAGTCCCCTGGTCGAGTATAACAAAGTCCCCTGATCGAGTATAACAAAGTCCCATGATCGAGTATAACAAAGTCCCATAATCAGAATAACGAAGTCCCCTGATCGAGTATACCAAAGTCCCCTGGTCGAGTATAACAAATTCCCTTGATCGAGTATAACAAAGTCCCGTAATCGAGTATAACATATTCCCGTGATCGAGTATAACAAAGGCCCCTGGTCGAGTATAACAAATTCCCCTGATAGAGTATAATAAATTCCCCTGATCCAGTATAACAAAGTTCCCTGATTGAGTATAACAAAGCCCATTCATGGAGTATTGCAAAGTCCCCTGGTGGAGCATAACAAAGTCCCCTGATCGAGTATAACAAAGACCTCTGATCGAGTATAACAAAGCCCCCTGATTGAGTATGAAAAAAGCCCCTTGGTCGAGTATAACAAAGTCCCCTGGTCGAGTATAACAAAGTCCCATTATCGAGTATAACAAAGTCTCTGTTCTAGTATAACAAACTCCCCTGATCGAGTATAACAAAGTCCCCTGGTCGAGTTTAACAAAGTCCCCTGATCGAGAATAACAAAGTCCCCTGATAGAATATAACAAAGCCCTCTGATCGAGTATAGCAAAGCCCCCTGATCGCGTATAAAAAAAGCCCCCTGGTCGAGTATAACAATGTCCCCTGGTCGAGTATAACAAAGTCCCATGATCGAATATAACAAAGGCTCCTTATGAGCATAACAAAGGCCCTTGGTCGAGTATAACAAAGTCCCCTGATCGAGTATAACAAAGTCCCCTGATCTTTTATAACAAAGTCCCCTGATCGAGTATAAGAAAGGCCCCAGAACGAGTATAACAAAGTCCCCTGGTCGAGCATAACAAAGTCCTCTGATCGAGTATAACAAATTCTCCCGATCAAGTATAAAAAAAGCGCCCTGATCGAGTTTAAAAAAAGCCCCCTGGTCGAGTATAACAAAGACCTCTGGTCGAGTATAACAAAGTCCTATTATCGAGTATAACATAGGCCCCTGATCGAGTATAACTAAGTCCCGAGGTCGAGTATAACAAATTCCCCTGATCGAGTATAACAAATTCCCCTGATCGAGTATAACAAAACCCTCTCATCGAGTATAACAAAGTCCCCTGGTCGAGTATAACAAAGTCCCCTGATCGAGTATAACAAAGCCCTCTGATCGAGAATAACAAAGCCCCCTGATCGAGTATAAAAAAAGCCCCCTGGTCGAGTATAACATAGTCCCCTGATCGAGTATAACAAAGTCCCATGATAGAGTATAACAAAGTCCTATGATCAGAATAACAAAGTTCACTGATCGAGTATAACAAAGTCCCCTCTTCTAGTAAAACAAAGTCCCTTGATCGAGTATAACAGAGTCCCGTAATCGAGTGTAACAAAGTCCCCTGATCGAGTATAACAAAGGCCCCTGGTCGAGTATAACAAATTCCCCTGATCGAGTATAACAAATTCCCCTGGTCGAGTATAACAAATTCCCCTGGTCGAGAATAACAAATTCCCCTGATCGAGTATAACAAAGTTCCCTGATCGAGTATAACAAAGCCCCCTCATCGAGTATAACAAAGTCGCCTGGTCGAGCATAACAAAGTCCCCTGATCGAGTATAACAAAGCCCTCTGATCGAGTATAACAAAGCCCCCTGATTGAGTATGAAAAAAGCCCCGTTGTCGAGTATAACAAAGTCCCCTGGTCGGGTATAACAAAGTCCCATTATCGAGTAAAACAAAGGCCCTTGATCGAGTATAGCAAATGCGTTGGTCGAGTATAACAAAGTCCACTGATCGAGTTTAACAAAGTCACCTGATCGCGCATAACAAAGTCCCCTGATCGAGTATAACAAAGTCCCCTAATTGAGTATAACAAAGTCCCCTGATCGTGTATAACAAAGCCCTCTGATCGAGTTTAACAAAGCCCTCTCATTGAGTATAGAAAAGCCCTCCTGTCGAGTATAACAAAGTCCCATGATCTAGTATAACAAAGGCCCCAAATCGAGTATAACAAAGACTCCTGTCCAAAAAATAACATATTCCCCTGATCGAGTATAACAAAGTCCCTTGACCGAGTATAACAAAGCCCTCTGATCGAGTATAACAAAGCCCCCTGAGCGAGTATAAAAAATGCTCCCTGGTCGAGTATAACAATGTCCCCTGGTCGAGTATAACAAAGTCCCATTATCGAGTATAACAAAGTCCCTGTTCTAGTATAACAAACTCCCCTGATCGAGTGCAACAAAGTCCCATGGTCGAGTATAACAAAGTCCCCTGATCGAGTATAACAAAGTCCCATGATCGTGTATAACAAAGTCCCATAATCAGAATAACAAAGTCCCCTTATCGAGTATAACAAAGTCCCCTGTTCTGGTATAACAAAGTCCCTTGATCGAGAATTATAAAGTCCCGTAATCGAGTACAACAAAGTCCCCTGATCGAGGATAACAAAGGCCCCTGGTCGAGTATAACAAATTCCCCTCATCGAGTATAACAAATTCCCCTGATTGAGTATAACAAAGTTCCCTGATCAAGTATATGAAAGCCCCCTCATCGAGTATAACAAAGTCCCCAGGTCGAACATAACAAAGTCCCCTGATCGAGTATAACAAAGCCCCCTGATTGAGTATGAAAAAAACCCCCTGGTCGCGTATAACAAAGTCACCTGGTCGAGCATAACAAAGTCCCATTATCAAGTAAAACAAAGGCCCCTGATCGAGTATAACAAAGGCCCCTGGTCGAGTATAACAATGTCCCCTGGTCGAGTATAACAAAGACCCCTGTTCTTGTATAACAAAGTCCCTTGATCGAGTATAACAAAATCCCGTAATCGAGTATAACAAATTCAACTGATCGAGTATAACAAAGTTCCCTGATCGAGTATAACAAAGCCCCCTCATCGAGTATATCAAAGTCCCCTGGTCGAGCATAACAAAGTCTCCTGATCGAGTATAACAAAGCCCTCTGATCGAGAAGAACAAAGCCCCCTGATTGAGTATGAAAAAAGCCCCCTTGTCGAGAATTACAAAGTCCCCTGGTCGAGTATAACAAAGTCCCGTTATGGAGTAAAACAAAGGCCCCTGAACGAGTATAACAAAGGCCCCTGGTCGAGTATAAGAAAGTCCCCTGATCGAGTTTAACAAAGTCACCTGATCGAGTGTAACAAAGCCTTCAGATCGAGTATGACAAATCCCCCTCATCGAGAATAAAAAAGCCTTATGGTCGAGTATAACAAATTCCCCTGATTGAGTATAACAAAGTCCCCTTATCGAGTAAACAAAGTCCCCTATTTGAGTATAACAAAGCCCCCTCGTCGAGTATAACAAAGTCCCCTGGTCGAGTATAACAAAGTCCCCTGATCGAGTATAACAAAGCCCACTGATCGAGTACAACAAAGTTTCCTCATTGAGTATAAAAAAGCCCTCTGGTCGAGTATAACAAAGTCCCCTGGTCGAGTATAACAAAGTCCACTGATTGAGTATAACAAAACCCCCTGATCGTGTATATAAAAGTCCCCTGATCGAGTATAACAAAGTCCCCTGAACGAGTGTAACAAAGGTCCCTCATCGAGTATAACAAAGGCCCCCTAATCGAGTAACACAAAGTACCCTGATCGAGTATAACAAAGTCCCCTGATCGAGTATAACAAAGTCCCCTGGTCGAGTATGACAAAGTCCACTGATTGATTATAACAAAACCCCCTGATCGAGTATAACAAAGTCCCCTGACCAAGTATAACAAAGTCCCCTGGTCGAGTATAACAAAGTCCCCTGATTGAGTATAACAAAGCCCCCAGATCGAGTATAACAAATTCCCCTGATCGAGTATAATAAAGTCCCTGATCGAGTATAACAAAGCCTACTGATCGAGAATAAGAAAGTCCCCTGGTCGAGTATAATAAAGTCCCCTGATCGAGTATAACAAAGCCCACTCATCGAGTTTAACAAAACCCCCTGATCGAGTATAAAAACGCTCCCTGGTCGAGTATACCAATGTCCCCTGGTCTAGTATAACAAAGTCCCATGAACGAATATAACAAAGGCTCCTTATCGAGCATAACAAAGGCCCCTGGTCGAGTATAACAAAGTCCACTGATCGAGTATAACAAAGTCCCCTAATCGAGTATAACAAAGTCCCCTGCTCGAGAAGAAGAAAGGCCCCTAATCGAGTATAACAAAGTCCTATGATCTAGTATAACAAAGTCCCATTATCAAGTAAAACAAAGGCCCCTGATCGAGTATAACAAAGTCCTATGATCGAGTATAACAAAGTCCTATGATCTAGTATAACAAAGTCCCATTATCAAGTAAAACAAAGGCCCCTGATCGAGTATAAAAAAGGCCCCTGGTCGAGTATAACAATGTCCCCTGGTCGAGTATAACAAAGTCCCCTGTTCTAGTATAACAAAGTCCCTTGATCGAGTATAACAAAATCCCGTAATCGAGTATAACAAATTCAACTGATCGAGTATAAAAAAGTTCCCCGATCGAGTATAACAAAGCCCCCTGATCGAGTATAACAAAGTTCCCTGTTCTAGTATAACAAAGTCCCTTGATCGAGTATAACAAAATCCCGTAATCGAGTATAACAAATTCAACTGATCGAGTATAAAAAAGTTCCCCGATCGAGTATAACAGAGCCCCCTCATCGAGTATAACAAAGTCCCTTGGTCGAGAATAACAAAGTCCCCTTATCGAGTATAACAAAGCCCTTTGATCGAGTATAACAGAGCCTCATGATTGAGTTGAAAAAAGCCCCCTGGTCGAGTATAACAAAGTCCCCTGGTCGAGTATAACAAAGCCCTCTGATCGAGTATGACAAAGCCCCCTTATCGAGTATAAAAAAGCCCTCTGGTTGAGTATAACAAAGTCCCATGATCGAGTTTAACAAAGGCCCCAAATCGAGTATAACAGAGGCCCCTGTCCAAAAAATAACAAAGACCCTTGGTCAAGTATAACAAATTCTCCTAATCGAGTATAACAAATTCTCCTGATCGAGTATAACAAAGCCCCCTGATCGAGTATAACAAAGTCCCCTGGTCGAGTATAACAAAGTCCCCTGATCGAGTATAACAAAGCCCTCTGAACGAGTATAACAAAGCCCCCTGATCGAGTATAAAAAGAGCCCCCTGGTCGAGTATAACAATGTCCCCTGGTCGAGTATAACAAAGTCCCATTATCGAGTATAACAAAGATCCCGGTTCTAGTAAAACACAGTCCCCTGATCGAGTATAAAACAGTCCCCTGGTCGAGTATAACAAAGTCCCCTGATCGAGTATAACAAAGTCCCATGATCGAGTATAACAAAGTCCCATTATCAGAATAACAATGTCCCTTGATCGAGTATAACAAAGTCCCCTGTTCTAGTATAACAAAGTTCCTTGATCAAGTATAACAAAGTCCCGTAATCGAGTATAACAAATTCCCCTGATCGAGTATAACAAAGTCCCCTAATCGAGTATAACAAAGTTCCCTGATCGAGTATAACAAAGCCCCCTCATCGAGTATAACAAAGTCCCTTGGTCAAGTATAACAAAGTCCCCTGATCGAGTATTACAAAGCCCTCTGATCGAGTATAACAAAGCCCCCTGATTGAGTATGAAAAAAGCCCCCTGGTCGAGTATAACAAAATCCTCTGGTCGAGTATAACAAAGTCCCATTATCGAGTAAAACAATGGCCCCTGATCGAGTATAACAAACGCCCCTGGTCGAGTATAACAAAGTCCCCTGATCGAGTTTAACAAGGTCACCTGTTCGAGTATAACAAAGTCCCCTGATCGAGTATAACAAAGTCCCCTGATCGAGTGTAACAAAGACCCCTGGTCGAGTATAACAAAGTCCTCTGATCGAGTGTAACAAAGCCCTCTGATCGAGTACAACAAAGCTTCCTCATTGAGTATAAAAAAGCCCTCTGGTCGAGTATAACAAAGTCCCCTGATCGAGTGTAACAAAGTCCCCTGGTCGAGTATAACAAAGTCCTCTGATCGAGTGTAACAAAGGCCCTTGATCGAGTATAACAAAGGCCCCCTAACCGAGTACCACAAAGTACCCTGATCGAGTATAACAAAGTCCCCTGATCGAGTATAACAAAGTCCCCTGGTCGAGTATAGAAAAGTCCACTGATTGAGTATAACAAAGCCCCCTGATCGAGTATAACAAAGTCCCCTGATCGAGTATAACAAAGTCCCCTAGTCGAGTATAACAAAGTCCCCTGATTGAGTATAGCAAAGCCCCCTGATCGAGTATAACAAATTCCCCTGATCGAGTATAACAAAGTTCCCTTATCGAGTATAACAAAACCCCCTGATCGAGTATAAAAAATCTCCCTGGTCGAGTATAACAATGTCCCCTGGTCGAGTATAACAAAGTCCCCTGATCGAGTATAACAAAGCCCCTATCGAATAACAAGCCCCTGTCGAGTATAACAAAGTCCCCTGATCGAGTATAACAAAGTCCCCTGATTGAGTATAACAAAGCCCCCTGATCGAGTATAACAAATTCCCTGATCGAGTATAACAAAGTCCCTGATCGAGTATAACAAAGCCCCATGATCGAGTATAACAAAGTCCCCTGGTCGAGTATAACAAAGTCCCTGATCGAGTATAACAAAGCCCTCTGATCGAGTATAACAAAGCCCCTGATCGAGTATAAAAAGCCCCTGGTCGAGTATAACAAAGTCCCTGTCGAGTATAACAAAGTCCCATTACGAGTATAACAAAGCCCCTGTCGAGTATAACAAAGTTCCCTGACCGAGTATAACAAAGTCCCCTGATCGAGTATAACAAAGCCCCTGGTCGAGTATAACAAAGTCCCCTGATCGAGTATAACAAAGGCCCTGATCGAGAATAACAAATTCCCCTGATCGAGTATAACAAAGTCCCCTGATCGAGTATAACAAAGCCCCCTGATCGAGTATAACAAAGTCCCCTGGTCGAGTATAACAAAGTCCCCTGATCGAGTATAACAAAGCCCTCTGATCGAGTATAACAAAGCCCCCTGATCGAGTATAAAAAGCCCCTGGTCGAGTATAACAAAGTCCCATGATCGAGTATAACAAAGTCCCCTGATCGAGTATAACAAAGCCCCTGATCGAGTATAACAAAGTCCCCTGATCGAGTATAACAAAGTCCCCTGATCGAGTATAACAAAGTCCCCTGATCGAGTATAACAAAGTCCCCTTTCCGAGTATAACAAAGCCCCTGATCGAGTATAACAAAGTCCCCTGATCGAGTATAACAAAGTCCCCTGATCGAGTATAACAAAGTCCCCTGATCGAGTATAACAAAGCCCCTGATCGAGTATAACAAAGTCCCCTGATCGAGTATAACAAAGTCCCCTGGTCGAGTATAACAAAGTCCCCTGATCGAGTATAACAAAGTCCCCTGATCGAGTATAACAAAGTCCCTGATCGAGTATAACAAAGTCCCTGATCGAGTATAACAAAGCCCCCTGATCGAGTATAACAAAGTCCCCTGATCGAGTATAAGAAAGTCCCATGATCGAGTATAACAAAGCCCCCTGATCGAGTATAAGAATGTCCCCTGGTAGAGTATAACAAAGTCCCCTGATCGAGTATAACAAAGCCCCTGATCGAGTATAAAAAAGCCCCTGGTCGAGTATAACAAAGTCTCCTGGTCGTGTATAACAAAGTCCCATTATCGAGTATAACATAGGCCCCTGAACGAGTATAACAAAGGCCCGTAATTGAGTATAACAAAGTCCCCTGATCGACTATAACAAAGTCCCTGGTCGAGTATAACAAATTCCCCTAATCGAGTATAACAAAGTCCCCTGGTCGAGTATAACAAAGTCCCCTGATCGAGTATAACAAAGCCCTCTGAACGAGTATAACAAAGCCCCCTGATCGAGTATAAAAAGAGCACCCTGGTCGAGGATAACAATGTCCCCTGGTCGAGTATAACAAAGTCCCATTATCGAGTATAACAAAGTCCCTGTTCTAGTATAACAAAGTCCCCTGATCGAGTATAACACAGTCCCCTGGTCGAGTATAACAAAGTCCCCTGATCGAGTATAACAAAGTCCCATGATCGAGTATAACAAAGTCCCCTTATCGAGTATAACAAAGTCCCCTAATTGAGTATAACAAAGCCCCCTCGTCGAGTATAACAAAGTCCCCTGGTCGAGTATAACAAAGTCCTCTGATCGAGTATAACAAAGCCCCTGATCGAGTATAACAAATTCCCCTGATCGAGTATAACAAAGTCCCTGATCGATTATAACAAAGCCCCCTCATCGAGTATAACAAAGTCCCCTGGTCGAGAATAACAAAGTCCCCTGATCGAGTATAACAAAGCCTCCTCATCGAGTATAACAAAACCCCCAGATCGAGTATAAAAAAGCTCCCTGGTCGAGTATAACAATGTCCCCTGGTTGAGTATAACAAAGTCCCTTGATCGAATATAACAAAGCCCCCTCGTCGAAAATAACAAAGTCCCCTGGACGAGTATAAGAAAGGCCCCTGATCGAGTATAACAAATTCCCCTGATCGAGTATAACAAAGTTCCCTGATCGAGTGTAACAAAACCCCCTCATCGAGTATAACAAAGTCCCCTGGTCGAGTATAACAAAGTCCCCTGATCGAGTATGACAAAGTCCCCTGGTCGAATATAACAAAGTCCCATTAACGAGTAAAACAAAGGCCCCTTATCGAGTATAACAAAGGCCCATGGTCGAGTATAACAAAGTCCCCTGATCGAGTTTAACAAAGTCACCTGATCGAGTATAACAAAGTCCCCTGATCGGGTATAACATAGTCCCCTGTTCGAGTATAACAAAGTCCCCTAATTGAGTATAACAAAGCTCCCTCGTCGAGTATAACAAAGTCCCCTTGTCGAGCATAACAAAGTCCCTGATCGAGTATAACAAAGCCCTCTGATCGAGTATAACAAAGCCCCCTCATCGAGTATATAAAGCCCTCTTGTCGAGTATAACAAAGTCCCAAGATCGAGTATAACAAAGTTCCCTGATCGAGTATTACAAAGTCCCATTATCGAGTATAACATAGGCCCCTGAACGAGTATAACAAAGGCCCGTAATTGAGTATAACAAAGTCCCCTGATCGACTATAACAAAGTCCCCTGGTCGAGTATAACAAATTCCCCTAATCGAGTATAACAAAGTCCCCTGGTCGAGTATAACAAAGTCCCCTGATCGAGTATAACAAAGCCCTCTGAACGAGTATAACAAAGCCCCCTGATCGAGTATAAAAAGAGCCCCCTAGTCGAGTATAACAATGTCCCCTGGTCGAGTATAACAAAGTCCCATTATCGAGTATAACAAAGTCCCTGTTCTAGTATAACAAAGTCCCCTGATCGAGTATAACACAGTCCCCTGGTCGAGTATAACAAAGTCCCCTGATCGAGTATAACAAGGTCCCATGATCGAGTATAACAAAGTCCCGTAATCAGAATAACAAAGTCCCCTGATCGAGTACAACAAAGTTCCCTGTTCTAGTATAACAAAGTCCCTTGATCAAGTATAACAAAGTCCCGTAATCGAGCATAAGAAAGTCCCTTGATCGAGTATAACAAAGGCCCCTGGTCGAGTATAAGAAATTCCCCTGATCGAGTATAACAAAGTCCCCTGATCAAGTATAACAAAGTCCTCTGATCGAGTATAACAAAGCCCTCTGATCGAGTACAACAAAGCTTCCTCATTGAGTATAAAAAAGCCCTCTGGTCGGGTATAACAAAGTCCCATTATCGAGTGTAACAAAGGCCCTTGATCGAGTATAACAAAGGCCCCCTAATCGAGTACAACAAAATACCCTGATTGAGTATAACAAAGTCCCCTGATCGAGAATAACAAAGTCCCCTGATCGACTATAACAAATTCCCCTGGTCGAGTATAACAAGGTCCACTGATTGAGTATAACAAAGCCCCCTGATCGAGTATAACAAAGTCCCCTGATCGAGTATAACAAATTCCCCTGATCGAGTATAACAAAGTTCCCTTATCGAGTATAGCAAAACCCCCCGATCGAATATAAAAAATCTCCCTGGTCGAGTATAACAATGTCCCCTGGTCGAGTATAACAAAGTCTCATGATCGAATATAACAAAGCCCCCTAATCGAATATAACAAAGCCCCCTCGTCGAAAATAACAAAGTCCCCTGGACGAGTATACGAAAGGCCTCTGGTCGAGTATAACAAATTCCCCTGATCGAGTATAACAAAGTCCCCTGATCGAGTATAACAAATTCCCCTGATCGAGTATAACAAAGCCCCTTGATCGAGTATGAAAAAATCCCCCTGGTCGAGTATAACAAAGTCCCCTGGTCGAGTATAACAAAGTCCCCTGATCGAGTACAACAAAGCCCTCTGATCGAGTATAAGAAAGTCCCATTATCGAGTGTAACAAAGGCCCCTGATCGAGTATAACAAAGTCCCGTAATCAGAATAACAAAGTCCCCTGATCGAGTATAACAAAGTTCCCTGTTCTAGTATAACAAAGTCCCCTGATCGAGTATAACAAAGGCCCCTGGTCGAGTATAACAAATTCCCCTGATCGAGTATAACAAAGCCCCCAGATCGAGTATAACAAATTCCCTTGATCGAGTATAACAAAGTACCTGATCGAGTATAACAAAGCCCCCTCATCGAGTTTAACAAAACCCCCAGATCGAGTATATAAAAGCTCCCTTGTCGAGTATGACAAAGTCCCCTGGTCGAGTATAACAAAGTCCCATACGAGGAAACAAAGGCCCCTGATGGAGAATAACAAAGGCCCCTGGTCGAGTATAACAAGTCCCCTGATCGAGTTAACAAAGTCCCTGATCGGTATAACAAAGTCCCCTGATCGAGTATAACAAAGTCCCCTGATCGAGTATACAAAGTCCCCTAATTGAGTATAACAAGCCCCTCGTCGAGCATAACAAAGTCCCCTGGTCGAGTATAACAAAGTCCCCTGATCGAGTATAACAAAGTCCTCTGATCGAGTATAACAAAGCCCCCTCATCGAGTATATAAAGCCCTCTGGTCGAGTATAACAAAGTCCCATGATCGAGTATAACAAAGTCCCTGATCGAGTATAACAAAGTCCCCTGATCGAGTATAACAAAGTCCCCTGGTAGAGTATAACAAAGTCCCCTGATCGAGTATAACAATGCCCCTGATCGAGTATAACAAAGTCCCCTGGTCGAGTATAACAAAGTCCCCTGGTCGAGTATAACAAAGTCCCATGATCGAGTATAACATAGGTCCCTGAACGAGTATAACAAAGGCCCGTAATCGAGTATAACAAAGTCCCCTGATCGAGTATAACAAAGTCCCCTGGTCGAGTATAACAAATTCCCCTAATCGAGTATAACAAAGTCCCCTGGTCGAGTATAACAAAGTCCCCTGATCGAGTATAACAAAGCCCTCTGAACGAGTATAACAAAGCCCCCTGATCGAGTATAAAAAGAGCCCCCTGGTCGAGGATAACAATGTCCCCTGGTCCAGTATAACAAAGTCCCCTTATCGAGTATAACAAAGTCCCTGTTCTAGTATAACAAAGTCCCCTGATCGAGTATAACACAGTCCGCTGGTCGAGTATAGCAAAGTCCCCTGATCGAGTATAACAAAGCCCTCTGATCGAGTATAACAAAGCCCCCTGATCGAGTATAACAAAGCCCCTGGTCGAGTATGACAAAGTCCAGTGGCCGAGTATAACAAATATCCCTGAACGAGTATAACAAAGGCCCCTGATCGAGTATAACAAAGTCCCCTGATCGAGTTTAACAAAGTCACCTGATCGAGTATAACAAAGTCCCCTAATTGGGTATAGCATAGTCCCCTGATCGAGTATAACAAAGTCCCATAATTGAGTATAGCAAAGCCCCCTCGTCGAGCATAACAAAGTCCCCTGGTCGAGCATAACAAAGTCCCCTGATCGAGTATAACAAAGCCCTCTGATCGAGTATAACAAAGCCCCCTCATCGAGTATATAAAGCCCTCTGGTCGAGTATAACAAAGTCCCATGATCGAGTATAACAAAGTTCCCTGATCGAGTATAACAAAGTCCCCTGATCGAGTATAACAAAGTCCCCTGGTAGAGTATAACAAAGTCCCCTAATCGAGTATAACAAAGCCCTCTGATCGAGTATAAAGAAAACCCCCTGGTCGAGTATAACAAAGTCCCCTGGTCGAGTATAACAAAGTCCCATTATCGAGTATAACATAGGCCCCTGAACGAGTATAACAAAGGCCCGTAATTGAGTATAACAAAGTCCCCTGATCGACTATAACAAAGTCCCCTGGTCGAGTATAACAAATTCCCCTAATCGAGTATAACAAAGTTTCCTGATCGAGTGTAACAAAACCCCCTCATCGAATATAACAAAGTCCCCTGGTCGAGTATAACAAAGTCCCCTGATCGAGTATAACAAAGCCCAATGATCGAGTATAACAAAGCCCCTGATCGAGTATCAAAAAAGCCCCCTGGTCGAGTATGACAAAGTCCCCTGGTGGAGTATAACAAAGTCCCATTAACGAGTAAAACAAAGGCCCCTGATCGAGTATAACAAAGTCCCCTGATCGAGTTTAACAAAGTCACCTGATCGAGTATAACAAAGTCCCCTGATCGAGTATAACATAGTCCCCTGATGGAGTATAACAAAGTCCCCTAATTGAGTATAACAAAGCCCCCTTGTCAAGCATAACAAAGTCCCCTGGTCGAGCATAACAAAGTCCCCTGGTCGAGTATAACAAAGTCCCCTGATCGAGTATAACAAAGTACCCTGATCGAGTATAACAAAGCCCCCTTGTCGAGCATAACAAAGTCCCCTGGTCGAGCATAACAAAGTCCCCTGGTCGAGTATAACAAAGTCCCATTATCGAGAATAACATAGGCCCCTGAACGAGTATAACAGAGGCCCGTAATTGAGTATAACAAAGTCCCCTGTTCGACTATAACAAAGTCCCCTGGTCGAGTATAACAAAGTCCCCTAATCGAGTATAACAAAGTCCCCTGGTCGAGTATAACAAAGTACCCTGATCGAGTATAACAAAGCCCTATGAACGAGTATAACAAAGCCCCCTGATCGAGTATAAAAAGAGCCCCCTGGTCGAGGATAACAATGTCCCCTGGTCCAGTATAACAAAGTCCCATTATCGAGTATAACAAAGTCCCTGTTCTAGTATAACAAAGTCCCCTGATCGAGTATAACACAGTCCCCTGGTCGAGTATAACAAAGTCCCCTGATCGAGTATAACAAAGTCCCATGATCGAGTATAACAAAGTCCCATAATCAGAATAACAAAGTCCCCTGATCGAGTATAACAAAGTCCCCTGTTCTAGTATAACAAAGTCCCTTGATCAAGTATAACAAAGTCCCGTAATCGAGTATAACAAAGTCCCCTGATCGAGTATAACAAAGGCCCCTGGTCGAGTATAACAAATTCCCCTGATCGAGTATAACAAAGTCCCCTAATCGAGTATAACAAAGTTCCCTGATCGAGTATAACAAAGTCCCCTGATCGAGTATAACAAAGTCCCTTGGTCAAGTATAACAAAGTCCCCTGATCGAGTATAACAAAGCCCCCTGATTGAGTATGAAAAAAGCCCCCTGGTCGAGTATAACAAAGTCCTCTGGTCGAGTATAACAAAGTCCCATTATCGAGTAAAACAAAGGCCCCTGATCGAGTATAACAAACGCCCCTGGTCGAGTATAACAAAGTCCCCTGATCGAGTTTAACAAGGTCACCTGTTCGAGTATAACAATTCCCCTGATCGAGTATAACAAAGTCCCCTGATCGAGTATAACAAAGTCCCGTAATTGAGTATAACAAAGCCCCCTCGTTGAGCATAACTATGTCCCCTGGTCGAGTATAACAAAGTCCCCTGATCGAGTATACCAAAGCCCTCTGATCGAGTATAAGAAAGCCACCCACATCGAGTATAAAAAAGCCCTCTGGTCGATTTTACAAAGTCCCATGATCGAGTATAAGAAAGGCCCTAAATCGAGTATAACAAAGGCCCCTGTCCAAACAATAACAAATTCCCCTGATCGAGTATGACAAAGTCCCCTAATTGAGTACGACAAAGCCCCCTCGTCGAGTATAACAAAGTCCCCTGGTCGAGTATAACAAAGTCCTCTGATCGAGTATAACAAAGCCCTCTGAATAAGTACAACAAAGCTTCCTCATTGAGTATATAAAAGCCCTCTGGTCGAGTATAACAAAGTCCCATTATCGAGTGTAACAAAGGCCCTTGATCGAGAATAACAAAGTCCACTGATTGAGTATAGCAAAGCCCCCTGATCGAGTATAACAAATTCCCCTAATCGAGTATAACAAAGTTCCCTGATCGAGTATAACAAAACCCCCCGATCGAGTATAAAAAATCTCCCTGGTCGAGTATAACAATGTCCCCTGGTCGAGTATAACAAAGTCCCATGATGGAATATAACAAGGTCCCCTAATCGAATATAACAAAGCCCCCTCGTCGAAAATAACAAAGTCCCCTGGACGAGTATAAGAAAGGCCTCTGGTCGAGTATAACAAATTCCCCTGATCGAGTTTAACAAATTCCCCTGATCGATTATAACAAAGCCCCCTCATCGAGTATAACAAAGACCCCTGGTCGAGTATAAAAAAGTCCCCTGATCGAGTATAACAAAGTCCTCTGATCGAGTATGAAAAAAGCCCCCTGGTCGAGTATAACAAAGTCCCCTGGTTGAGTATAACAAAGTCCCATTAACGAGTAAAACAAAGGCCCCCTCGTCGAGCATAACAAAGTCCCCTAATCGAGTATAACAAAGTCCCCTGATCGAGTATAACACAGTCCCCTGGTCGAGTATAACAAAGTCCCCTGATCGAGTATAGCAAAGTCCCATGATCGATTATAACAAAGTCCCATAATCAGAATAACAAAGTCCCCTGATCGAGTATAACAAAGTCCCCTGTTCTAGTATAACAAAGTCCCTTGATCAAGTATAACAAAGTCCCGTAATCGAGTATAACAAAGTCCCCTGATCGAGTATAACAAAGTCCCTGATCGAGTATAACAAAGCAGCCTAATCGAGCATGAAAAAATCTCCCTGATCGAGTATAACAAAGTCCCCTGATCGAGTATAACAAAGTCCCCTGGTCGAGTATAACAAAGTCCCCTGATTGAGTATAGCAAAGCCCCCTGATCGAGTATAACAAAGTCCCCTGGTCGAGTATAACAAAGGCCCCGAATCGAGTATAACAAAGGCCCCTGTCCAAAAAATAACAAATTCCCCTAATCGAGTTTAACAAATTCCCCTAATTGAGTATAACAAAGCCCCCTCGTCGAGTATAACAAAGTCCCCTGGTCGAGTATAACAAAGTCCCTTGATCGAGTACAACAAAGCCCCCTCATCGAGTATAATAAAGCCCTCTGGTCGAGTATAACAAAGTCCCATTATCGAGTGCAACAAAGGCCCCTGATCGAGTATAACAAAGGCCCCCTAATCGAGTACAACAAAGTACCCTGATCGAGTATAAGAAAGTCCCCTGGTTGAGTATAACAAAGTCCACTGATTGAGTATAACAAAGCCCCCTGATCGAGAATAACAAAGTCCCCTGATCGAGTATAACAAAATCCCTCTGGTCGAGTATAACAAAGTCCCCTGATTGAGTATAACAAAGCCCCCTGATCGAGTATAACAAATTCCCCTGATCGAGTATAACAAAGTCCCTGATCGAGTATAACAAAGCCCCCTAATCGAGTATGAAAAATCTCCCTGATCGAGTATAACAAAGTCCCCTGATCGAGTATAACAAAGTCCCCTGGTCGAGTATAACAAAGTCCCCTGATTGAGTATAGCAAAGCCCCCTGATCGAGTATAACAAATTCCCCTGATCGAGTATAACAAAGTTGACTTATCGAGTATAACAAAACCCCCCGATCGAGTATAAAAAATCTCCCTGGTCGAGTATAACAATGTCCCCTGGTCGAGTATAACAAAGTCCCATGATCGAATATAACAAAGTCCCCTAATCGAATATAACAAAGCCCCCTCGTCGAAAATAACAAAGTCCCCTGGACGAGTATAAGAAAGGCCTCTGGTCGAGTATAAGAAATTCCCCTGATCGAGTTTAACAAATTCCCCTGATCGATTATAACAAAGCCCCCTCATCGAGAATAACAAAGTCCCCTGGTCGAGTATAAAAAAGTCCCCTGATCGAGTATAACAAAGCCCTCTGATCGAGTTTGAAAAAAGCCCCCGTGGTCGAGTGTAACAAAGTCCCCTGGTTGAGTATAACAAAGTCCCATTAACGAGTAAAGCAAAGGCCCCCTCGTCGAGCATAACAAAGTCCCCTAATCGAGTATAACAAAGTCCCCTGATCGAGTATAACACAGTCCCCTGGTCGAGTATAACAAAGTCCCCTGATCGAGTATAACAAAGTCCCATGATCGAGTATAACAAAGTCCCATAATCAGAATAACAAAGTCCCCTGATCGAGTATAACAAAGTCCCCTGTTCTAGTATAACAAAGTCCCTTGATCAAGTATAACAAAGTCCCGTAATCGAGTATAACAAAGTCCCCTGATCGAGTATAACAAAGGCCCCTGGTCGAGTATAACAAATTCCCCTGATCGAGTATAACAAAGTCCCCTAATCGAGTATAACAAAGTTCCCTGATCGAGTATAAGAAAGCCCCCTCATCGAGTATAACAAAGTCCCTTGGTCAAGTATAACAAAGTCTCCTGATCGAGTATAACAAAGCCCTCTGATCGAGTATAACAAAGCCCCCCGATTGAGTATGAAAAAAGCCCCCTGGTCGAGTATAAGAAAGTCCTCTGGTCGAGTATAAAAAAGTCCCATTATCGAGTAAAACAAAGGCCCCAGATCGAGTATAACTAACGCCCCTGGTCGAGTATAACAAAGTCCCCTGATCGAGTTTAACAAGGTCACCTGTTCGAGTATAACAATTCCCCTGATCGAGTATAACAAAGTCCCTGATCGAGTATAACAAAGTCCCGTAATTGAGTATAACAAAGCCCCCTCGTCGAGCATAACTATGTCCAATGGTCGAGTATAACAAAGTCCCCTGATCGAGTATACCAAAGCCCTCTGATCGAGTTTAAGAAAGCCACCCTCATCGAGTATAAAAAAGCCCTCTGGTCGAGTTTAACAAAGTCCCATGATCGAGTATAACAAAGGCCCCAAATCGAGTATAACAAAGGCCCCTGTCCAAACAATAACAAATTCCCCTGATCGAGTATAACAAAGTCCCCTTATCGAGTATAACAAAGTCCCCTAATTGAGTATAACAAAGCCCCCTCGTCGAGTATAACAAAGTCCCCTGGTCGAGTATAACAAAGTCCTCTGATCGAGTATAACAAAGCCCCCTAATCGAGTATAACAAAGTACCCTGATCGGGTATAACAGAGTCCCCTGATCGAGTATAACAAAGTCCCCTGGTCGAGTATAACAAAGTCCACTGATTGAGTATAACAAAGCCCCCTGATCGAGTATGAAAAAAAGCTCCCTGGTCGAGTATAACAAAGTCCCCTGGTTGAGTATAACAAAGTCCCCTGATCGCGTATAACAAAGCCCTCTGATCGAGTATAACAAAGCCCCCTCGTTGAGTATAAAAAAGCCCTCTGGTCGAGTGTAACAAAGTCCCATGATCGAGTATAACAAAGGCCCCGAATCGAGTATAACAAAGGCCCCGAATCGAGTATAACAAAGGCCCCTGTCCAAAAAATAACAAATTCCCCTAATCGAGTTAACAAATTCCCCTAATTGAGTATAACAAAGCCCCTCGTCGAGTATAACAAAGTCCCCTGGTCGAGTATAACAAAGTCCCTTGATAGAGTACAACAAAGCCCCCTCATCGAGTATAATAAAGCCCTCTGGTCGAGTATAACAAAGTCCCATTATCGAGTGTAACAAAGGTCCCTGATCGAGTATAACAAAGGCCCCCTAATCGAGTACAACAAAGTACCCTGATCGAGTATAACAAAGTCCCCTGGATGAGTATAACAAAGTCCACTGATTGAGTATAGCAAAGCCCCCTGATCGAGTATAACAAAGTCCCCTGATCGAGTATAACAAAATCCCCTGGTCGAGTATAACAAAGTCCCCTGATTGAGTATAACAAAGCCCCCTGATCGAGTATAACAAATTCCCCTGACCGAGTATAACAAAGTCCCTGATCGAGTATAACTAAGCCCACTAATCGAGTATGATAAATCTCCCTGATCGAGTATAACAAAGACCCCTGATCGAGTATAGCAAAGTCCCCTTGTCGAGTATAACAAAATCCCCTTATTGAGTATAGCAAAGCCCCCTGATCGAGTATAACAAAGTTCCCTGTTTGATTATAACAAAGCCCCCTCATCGAGTATAACAATGTCCCCTGGTCGAGTATAGCAAAGTCCCCTGATCGAGTATAACAAAGCCCCTGATCGAGTATGAAAAAAGCCCCCTGGTCGAGTATAACAAAGGCCCCGAATCCAGTATAGCAAAGGCCCCTGTCCAAAAAATAACAAATTCCCCTAATCGAGTATAACAAAGTCCCCTAATTGAGTATAACAAAGCCCCCTCGTCGAGTATAACAAAGTCCCCTGGTCGAGTATAACAAAGTCCCCTGATCGAGTACAACAAAGCCCTCTGATCGACTACAAGAGAGCCCCCTCACCGAGTATAAAAAAGCCCTCTGGTCGAGTATAAAAAAGTCCCATTATCGAGTGTAACAAAGGCCCCTGATGGAGTATAACAAAGGCCCCCTAATCGAGTACAACAAAGTACCCTGATCGAGTATAACAAAGTCCCCTGATCGAGAATAACAAAATCCCCTGGTCGAGTATAACAAAGTCCCCTGATTGTGTATAACAAAGCCCCCTGATCAAGTATAACAAATTCCCCTGATCGAGTATAACAAAGTCCCTGATCGAGTATAACAAAGTCCACTGATTGAGTATAACAAAACCCCCTGATCGAGTATAACAAAGTCCCCTGATCGAGTATAACAGAGTCCCCTGGTCGAATACAACAAAGTCCCCTGATTGAGTATAACAAAGGCCCCAGATCGAGTATGACAAATTCCCTTGATCGAGTATAACAAAGTACCTGATCGAAGATAACAAAGCCCCCTGATCGAGTATAACAAAGTCCCCTGGTCGAGTATAAGAAAGTCCCCTGATCGAGTATTACAAAGCCCCCTCATCGAGTTTAACAAAACTCCCAGATCGAGTATAAAAAAGCTCCCTGGTCGAGTATAACAATGTCCCCTGGTTGAGTATAACAAAGTACCATGATCGAATATAACAAAGCCCCCTCGTCGAAAATAACAAAGTCCCCTAGACGAGTATAAAAAAAGCCCATGATCGAGTATAACAAATTCCCCTCATCGAGTATAACAAAGTTCCCTGATCGAGTGTAACAAAACCCCCTTATCGAGTATAACAAAGTCCCCTGGTCGAGTATAACAAAGTCCCCTGATCGAGTATAACAAAGCCCTCTAATCTAGTATAACAAAGCCTTCGATCGAGTATCAAAAAAGCCCCCTGGTCGAGTATGACAAAGTCCCCTGGTCGAGTATAACAAAGTCCCATTAACGAGTAAAACAAAGGCCCCTGATCGAGTATAACAAAGTCCCCTGATCGAGTTTAACAAAGTCACCTGATCGAGTATAACAAAGTCCCCTGATCGGAGATAACATAGTCCCCTGATCGAATATAACAAAGTCCCCTGATCGAGTATAACACAGTCCCCTGGTCGAGTATAACAAAGTCCCCTGATCGAGTATAACAAAGTCCCATGATCGAGTATAACAAAGTCCCATAATCAGAATAACAAAGTCCCCTGGTCGAGTATAACAAAGTCCCCTGATCGAGTATAACAAAGTCCCCTGATCGAGTATAACACAGTCCCCTGTTCTAGTATAACAAAGTCCCTTGATCAAGTATAGCAAAGTCCCGTAATCGAGTAAAAGAAAGTCCCCTGATTGAGTATAACAAAGGCCCCTGGTCGAGTATAACAAATTCCCCTGATCGAGTATAACAAAGTCCCTAATCGAGTATAACAAAGTTCCCTGATCGAGTATAAGAAAGCCCCCTCATCGAGTATAACAAAGTCCCTTGTTCAAGTATAACAAAGTACCCTGATCGAGTATAACAAAGCCCTCTAATCGAGTGTAACAAAGCCCCCTGATTGAGTATGAAAAAAGCCCCCTGGTCGAGTATAACAAAGTCCTCTGGTCGAGTATAACAAAGTCCCATTATCGAGTAAAACAAAGGCCGCAGATCGAGTATAACAAACGCCCCTGGTCGAGTATAACAAAGTCCCCTGATCGAGTTTAACAAGGTCACCTGTTCGTGTATAACAATTCCCCTGGTCGAGTATAACAATGTCCCCTGGTCGAGTATAACAAAGTCCCATGATCGAATATAACAAAGCCCCCTAATCGAATATAACAAGGTCCCCTGATCGAGTATAACAAAGTCCCCTGGTTGAGTATAACAAAGTCCACTGATTGAGTATAACAAAGCCCTCTGATCGAGTATAACAAAGTCCCCTGATCGAAAATAACAAAATCCCCTGGTCGAGAATAACAAAGTGCCCTCATTGAGTATAACAAAGGCCCCTGATCGAGTATAACAAATTCCCCTAATCGAGTATAAGAAAGTCCTTGATCGAGTATAACAAAGTCCACTGAGTGAGTATAACAAAACCCCCTGATTGAGTATAACAAAGTCCCCTGATCGAGTATAAACAGAGTCCCCTGGTCGAGTATAACAAAGTCCCCTAATTGAGTATAACAAAGCCCCCAGATCGAGTATAACAAATTCCCTTGATCGAGTATAACAAAGTGCCTGATCGAGTATAAAAAAGCTCCCTGGTCGAGTATAACAATGTCCCCTGGTCGAGTATAACAAAGTCCCCTGATCGAGTATAACAAAGCCCTCTAATCGAGTATAACAAAGCCCCCTGATCGAGTATCAAAAAAGCCCCAATGTCGAGTATGACAAAGTCCCCTGGTCGAATATAACAAAGTCCCATTAACGATTAAAACAAAGGCCCCTTATCGAGTATAACAAAGGACCCTAGTCGAGTATAACAAAGTCCCCTGATCGAGTTTAACAATGTCACCTGATCGAGTATAACAAAGTCCCCTGGTCGTGTATAACAAAGTCCCATTATCGAGTATAACATAGGCCCCTGAACGAGTATAACAAAGGCCTGTAATTGAGTATAACAAAGTCCCCTGATCGACTATAACAAAGTCCCCTGTTCGAGTATAACAAATTCCCCTAATCGAGTATAACAAAGTCCCCTGGTCGAGTATAACAAAGTCCCACTAAAGAGTAAAACAAAGGCCCCTGATCGAGTATAACAAAGTCCCCTGATCGAGTTTAACAAAGTCACCTGATCGAGTATAACAAAGTCCCCTGATCGGAGATAACATAGTCCCCTGATCGAGTATAACAAAGTCCCCTGATCGAGTATAACACAGTCCCCTGGTCGAGTATAACAAAGTCCCCTGATCGAGTATAACAAAGTCCCATGATCGAGTATAACAAAGTCCCATAATCAGAATAACAAAGTCCCCTGGTCGAGTATAACAAAGTCCCCTGATCGAGTATAACAAAGTCCCCTGATCGAGTATAACACAGTGCCCTGTTCTAGTATAACAAAGTCCCTTGATCAAGTATAGCAAAGTCCCGTAATCGAGTATAAGAAAGTCCCCTGATTGAGTATAACAAAGGCCCCTGGTCGAGTATAACAAATTCCCCTGATCGAGTATAACAAAGTCCCTAATCGAGTATAACAAAGTTCCCTGATCGAGTATAAGAAAGCCCCCTCATCGAGTATAACAAAGTCCCTTGTTCAAGTATAACAAAGTACCCTGATCGAGTATAACAAAGCCCTCTAATCGAGTATAACAAAGCCCCCTGATTGAGTATGAAAAAAGCCCCCTGGTCGAGTATAACAAAGTCCTCTGGTCGAGTATAACAAAGTCCCATTATCGAGTAAAACAAAGGCCCCAGATCGAGTATAACAAACGCCCCTGGTCGAGTATAACAAAGTCCCCTGATCGAGTTTAACAAGGTCACCTGTTCGTGTATAACAATTCCCCTGATCGAGTATTACAAAGTCCCTGATCGAGTATAACAAAGTCCCGTAATTGAGTATAACAAAGCCCCCTCGTCGAGCATAACTATGTCCCATGGTCGAGCATAACAAAGTCCCCTGATCGAGTATACCAAAGCCCTCTGATCGAGTATAAGAAAGCCACCCTCATCGAGTATAAAAAAGCCCTCTGGTCGAGTTTAACAAAGTCCCATGATCGAGTATAACAAAGGCCCCAAATCGAGTATAACAAAGTCCCCTGATCGAGTATTATAAAGCCCCCTCATCGAGTTTAACAAAACCCCCAGATCGAGTATAAAAAAGCTCCCTGGTCGAGTATAACAATGTCCCCTGGTTGAGTATAACAAAGTCCCATGATCAAATATAACAAAGCCCCCTCGTCGAAATAAACACAGTCCCCTGGACGAGTATAACAAAGCCCTCTAATCGAGTATAACAAAGCCCCTGATCGAGTATCAAAAAAGCCCCCTGGTCGAGTATGACAAAGTCCCCTGGTCGAATATAACAAAGTCCCATTAACGAGTAAAACAAAGGCCCCTGATCGAGTATAACAAAGGCCCCTGGTCGAGTATAACAAAGTCCCCTGATCGAGTTTAACAAAGTCACCTGATCGAGTATAACAAAGTCCCCTGATCGGGTATAACATAGTCCCCTGATCGAGTATAACAAAGTCCCCTAATTGAGTATAACAAAGCCCCCTCGTCGAGCATAACAAAGTCCCCTGGTCGAGCATAACAAAGTCCCCTGATCGAGAATAACAAAGCCCTCTGAACGAGAATTACAAAGTCCCCTGATCGAGTATAACAAAGTCCCCTGGTAGAGCATAACAAAGTCCCCTGATCGAATATACAAAGCCCTCTGATCGAGTATAAAAAAAGCCCCCTGGTCGAGTATAACAAAGTCCCCTGGTCGTGTATAACAAAGTCCCATTATCGAGTATAACATAGGCCCCTGAACGAGTATAACAAAGGCCTGTAATTGAGTATAACAAAGTCCCCTGATCGACTATAACAAAGTCCCCTGTTCGAGTATAACAAATTCCCCTAATCGAGTATAACAAAGTCCCCTGGTCGAGTATAACAAAGTCCCCTGATCGAGTATAACAAAGCCCTCTCAACGAGTATAACAAAGCCCCCTGATCGAGTATAAAAAGAGCCCCCTGGTCGAGGATAACAATGTCCCCTGGTCCAGTATAACAAAGTCCCATTATCGAGTATAACAAAATCCCTGTTCTAGTATAAGAAAGTCCCCTGATCGAGTATAACACAGTCCCCTGGTCGAGTATAACAAAGTCCCCTGATCGAGTATAACAAAGTCCCATGATCGAGTATAACAAAGTCCCATAATCAGAATAACAAAGTCGCCTGATCGAGTATAACAAAGTCCCCTGTTCTAGTATAACAAAGTCCCTTGATCAAGTATAACAAAGTCCCGTAATCGAGTATAACAAAGTCCCCTGATCGAGTATAACAAAGGCCCCTGGTCGAGTATAACAAAGTTCCCTGATCGAGTTTAACAAAGCCCCCTCATCGAGTATAACAAAGTCCCCTGGTAGAGTATAACAAAGTCCCCTGATCGAATATACAAAGCCCTCTGATCGAGTATAAAAAAAGCCCCCTGGTCGAGTATAACAAAGTCCCCTGGTCGTGTGTAACAAAGTCCCATTATCGAGTATAACATAGGCCCCTGAACGAGTATAACAAAGGCCTGTAATTGAGTATAACAAAGTCCCCTGATCGACTATAACAAAGTCCCCTGTTCGAGTATAACAAATTCCCCTAATCGAGTATAACAAAGTCCCCTGGTCGAGTATAACAAAGTCCCCTGATCGAGTATAACAAAGCCCTCTGAACGAGTATAACAAAGCCCCCTGATCGAGTATAAAAAGAGCCCCCTGGTCGAGGATAACAATGTCCCCTGGTCGAGTATAACAAAGTCCCATTATCGAGTATAACAAAATCCCTGTTCTAGTATAAGAAAGTCCCCTGATCGAGTATAACACAGTCCCCTGGTCGAGTATAACAAAGTCCCCTGATCGAGTATAACAAAGTCCCATGATCGAGTATAACAAAGTCCCATATTCAGAATAACAAAGTCGCCTGATCGAGTATAACAAAGTCCCCTGTTCTAGTATAACAAAGTCCCTTGATCAAGTATAACAAAGTCCCGTAATCGAGTATAACAAAGTCCCCTGATCGAGTATAACAAAGGCCCCTGGTCGAGTATAACAAAGTTCCCTGATCGAGTTTAACAAAGCCCCCTCATCGAGTATAACAAAGTCCCTTGGTCAAGTATAACAAAGTCCCCTGATCGAGTATAACAAAGACCCTTATTGAGTTTGAAAAAAGCCCACTGGTCGAGTATAACAAAGTCCTCTGGTCGAGTATAACAAAGTCCCATTATAGAGTAAAACAAAGGCCCCTGATCGAGTATAACAAACGCCTCTGGTCGAGTATAACAAAGTCCCCTGATCGAGTTTAACAAGGTCACCTGTTCGAGTATAACAATTCCCCTGATCGAGTATAACAAAGTCCCCTGATCGAGTATAACAAAGTCCCGTAATTGAGTATAATAAAGCCCCCTCGTCGAGCATAACTATGTCCCCTGGTCGAGTATAGCAAAGTCCCCTGTTCGAGAATACCAAAGCCCTCTGATCGAGTATAAGAAAGCCACCCTCATCGAGTATAAAAAATCCCTCTGGTCGAGTTTAACAAAGTTCCATGATCGAGTATAACAAAGGCCCCAAATCGAGTATAACAAAGGCGCCTGTCCAAACAATAACAAATTCCTCTGATCGAGCATAACAAAGTCCCCTTATCGAGTATATCAAAGTCCCCTAATTGAGTATGAAAAAGCCCCCTCGTCGAGTATAACAAAGTCCCCTGGTCGAGTATAACAAAGTCCTCTGATCGAGTTTAACAAAGCCCTCTGATCTTGTATAACAAAGTCCCCTGGTCGAGTATAACAAAGTCCCCTGATTGAGTATAGCAAAGCCCCCTGATCGAGTATAACAAATTCCCCTGATCGAGTATAACAAAGTTCCCTGATCGAGTATAACAAAACCCCCCGATCGAGTATAAAAAATCCCCCTGGTCGAGTATAACAATGTCCCCTGGTCGAGTATAACAAAGTCCCATGATCGAATATAACAAAGCCCCCTAATCGAATATAACAAGGTCCCCTGATCGAGTATAACAAAGTCCCCTGGTTGAGTATAATAAAGTCCACTTATTGAGTATAACAAAGCCCTCTGATCGAGTATAACAAAGTCCCCTGATCGAAAATAACAAAATCCCCTGGTCGAGAATAACAAAGTGCCCTCATTGAGTATAACAAAGGCCCCTGATCGAGTATAACAAATTCCCCTAATCGAGTATAAGAAAGTCCTTGATCGAGTATAACAAAGTCCACTGAGTGAGTATAACAAAACCCCCAAATTGAGTATAACAAAGTCCCCTGATCGAGTATAAACAGAGTCCCCTGGTCGAGTATAACAAAGTCCCCTAATTGAGTATAACAAAGCCCCCAGATCGAGTATAACAAATTCCCTTGATCGAGTATAACAAAGTGCCTGATCGAGTATAAAAAAGCTCCCTGGTCGAGTATAACAATGTCCCCTGGTCGAGTATAACAAAGTCCCCTGATCGAGTATAACAAAGCCCTCTAATCGAGTATAACAAAGCCCCCTGATCGAGCATCAAAAAAGCCCCAAGGTCGAGTATGACAAAGTCCCCTGTTCGAATATAACAAAGTCCCATTAACGAGTAAAACAAAGGCCCCTTATCGAGTATAACAAAGGTCCCTGGTCGAGTATAACAAAGTCCCCTGATCGAGTTTAACAATGTCACCTGATCGAGTATAACAAAGTCCCCTGATCGGGTATAACATAGTCCCCTGTTCGAGTATAACAAAGTCCCCTAATTGAGTATAACAAAGCCCCCTCGTCGAGCATAACAAAGTCCCCTTGTCGAGCATAACAAAGTCCCGTGATCGAGTATAACAAAGCCCTCTGATCGAGTATAACAAAGTCCCCTCATTGAGTATATAAAGCCCTCTTGTCGAGTATAACAAAGTCCCAAGATCGAGTATAACAAAGTTTCCTGATCGAGTATTACAAAGTCCCATTATCGAGTATAACATAGGCCCCTGAACGAGTATAACAAAGGCCCGTAATTGAGTATAACAAAGTCCCCTGATCGACTATAACAAAGTCCCCTGGTCGAGTATAAAAAATTCCCCTGATCGAGTATAACAAAGCCCTCTGAACGAGTATAACAAAGCCCCCTGATCGAGTATAAAAAGAGCCCCCTGGTCGAGAATAACAATGTCCCCTGGTCGAGCATAACAAAGTCCCATTATCGAGTATTACAAAGTCCCTGTTCTAGTATAACAAAGTCCCCTGATCGAGTATAACACAGTCCCCTGGTCGAGTATAACAAAGTCCCCTGATCGAGTATAACAAAGTCCCATGATCGAGTATAACAAAGTCCCATAATCAGAATAACAAAGTCCCCTGATCGAGTATAACAAAGTCCCCTCTTCTAGTACAACAAAGTCCGTTGATCAAGTATAACAAAGTCCCGTAATCGAGTATAAGAAAGTCCCCTGATCGAGTATAACAAAGGCCCCTGGTCGAGTATAACAAATTCCCCTGATCGAGTATAACAAAGTCCCCTGATCGAGTATAACAAAGTCCCTTGGTCAAGTATAACAAAGTCCCCTGATCGAGTATGACAAAGCCCTCTGATCGAGTATAACAAAGCCCCCTGATTGAGTATGAAAAAAGCCCCCTGGTCGAGTATAACAAAGTCCTCTGGTCGAGTATAACAAAGTCTCATTATCGAGTAAAACAAAGGCCCCTGATCGAGTATAACAAACGCCCCTGGTCGAGTATAACAAAGTCCCCTGATAGAGCTTAACAAGGTCACCTGTTCGAGTATAACAATTCCCCTGATCGAGTATAACAAAGTCCCCTGATCGAGTATAAAAAAGTCCCGTAATTGAGTATAACAAAGCCCCTCGTCGAGCATAACAATGTCCCCTGGCCGAGTATAACAATGTCCCCTGATCGAGTATACCAAAGCCCTCTGATCGAGTATAAGAAAGCCACCCTCATCGAGTATAAAAAAGCCCTCTGGTCGAGTTTAACAAAGTCCCATGATCGAGTATAACAAAGTCCCCTTATCGAGTATAACAAAGTCCCCTAATTGAGTATAACAAAGCCCCCTCGTCGAGTATAACAAAGTCCCCTGGTCGAGTATAACAAAGTCCTCTGATCGAGTATAACAAAGCCCTCTGATCGAGTACAACAAAGCTTCCTCATTGAGTATAAAAAAGCCCTCTGGTCGAGTATAACAAAGTCCCATTATCGAGTGTAACAAAGGCCCTTGATCGAGTATAACAAAGGTCCCCTAATCGAGTACAACAAAGTCCCCTGGTCGAGTATAACAAAGTCCACTGATTGAGTATAACAAAGCCCCCTGAACGAGTAGAACAAAGTCCCCTGATCGAGAATAACAAAGTCCCCTGGTCGAGTATAACAAAGTCCCCTGATTGAATATAGCAAAGCCCCCTGATCGAGTATAACAAATTCCCCTGATCGAGTATAACAAAGTCCCCTGATCGAGTATAACAAAGTCCCCTGGTCGAGTATAACAAAGTCCACTGATTGAGTATAACAAAGCCCCCTGATCGAGTAGAACAAAGTCCCCTGATCGAGTATAACAAAACCCCCCGATCGAGTATAAAAAATCTCCCTGGTCGAGTATAACAATGTCCCCTGGTCGAGTATAACAAAGTCTCATGATCGAATATAACAAAGCCCCTAATCGAATATAACAAAGCCCCCTCGTCGAAAATAACAAAGTCCCCTGGACGAGTATACGAAAGGCCTCTGGTCGAGTATAACAAATTCCCCTGATCGAGTATAACAAATTCCCCTGATCGAGTATAACAAATTCCCCTGATCGAGTATAACAAAGCCCCTTGATCGAGTATGAAAAAAGCCCCCTGGTCGAGTATAACAAAGTCCCCTGGTTGAGTATAACAAAGTCCCATTAACGAGTAAAACAAAGGCCCCCTCGTCGAGCATAACAAAGTCCCCTGGTCGAGCATAACAAAGTCCCCTGATCGAGTATAACAAAGCCCTCTGATCGAGTATAACAAAGCCCCCTCGTCGAGTATAAAAAAGCCCTCTGGTCGAGTATAACAAAGTCCCCTGATCGAGTATAACAAAGTCCCCTTATCGAGTATAATAAAGCCCCCTGATCGAGTATAACAAAGTCCCCTGATTGAGTATAACAAAGGCACTGATCGAGTATAACAAATTCCCCTGATCGAGTATAACAAAGTCCCTTGATCGAGTATAACAAAGTTCCCTGATCGAGTATAACAAAGACCCCTGATCGAGTATAACAAAGTCCCCTGGTCGAGTATAACAAAGTCCCCTAATCGAGTATAATAATGCCCTCTGATCGAGTATAACAAAGCCCCCTCATTGAGTATAACAAAGGCCCCTAATCGAGTATAACAAAGTCCCCTGAACGAGCGTAACAAAGACCCCTGATCGAGTATAACAAAGTCCCCTGGTCGAGTATAACAAAGTCCCTTGAACGCGTATAATAAATACCTCTGATCGAGTAAAACAAAGCCCCCTGATCGAGTATAACAAAGTCCTATTATCGAGTATAACATAGGCCCCTGATCGAGTATAACAAAGGCCCCTAATCGAGTATAACAAAGTTCCCTGATCGAGTATAAAAAAGGCCCCTAATTGAGTATAACAAAATCCCACTATCGAGCATAAGAAAGTCCCCTGGTCGAGTATAACAAATTCCCCTGATCGAGTATAACAAATTCCCCTGATAGAGTATAACAAAGATCCCTGATCGAGTACAACAAAGGCCCCTGTTCGAGTATAACACAGGCCCCTGGTCAAGTATAACAAAGTCCCCTGATCGAGTATAACAAAGTCCCTGATTGAGTATAGCAAAGCCCCCTGATCGGGTATAACAAATTTCCCTGATCGAGAATAACAAAGTTCCCTGATCGAGTATAACAAAACCCCCCGATCGAGTATAAAAAATCTCCCTGGTCGAATATAACAATGTCCCCTGGTCGAGTATAACAAAGTCCCATGATCGAATATAACAAAGCCCCCTAATCGAATATAACAAAGCCCCCTCGTCGAAAATATCAAAGTTCCCTGGACGAGTATAAGAAAGGCCTCTGGTCGAGTATAACAAATTCCCCTGATCGAGTATAACAAATTCCCCTGGTCGAGTATAACAAATTCCCCTGATCGAGTATAACAAAGCCCCTTGATCGAGTATGAAAAAAGCCCCCAGGTCGAGAATAACAAAGGTCCCGAATCGAGTATAACAAAGGCCCCTGTCCAAAAAAAAAACAAATTCCCCTAATCGAGTTTAACAAATTTCCCTAATTGAGTATAACAAAGCCCCCTCGTCGAGTATAAAAAAGCCCTCTGGTCGAGTATAACAAAGTCCCATTATCGAGTATAACAAAGGCCCCTTATCGAGTATAACAAAGGCCCCCTTATCGAGTACAACAAAGTACCCTGATTGAGTATAACAAAGTCCCCTGATCGAGTATAACAAAATCCCCTGGTTGAGTATAACAAAGTCCACTGATTGAGTATAACAAAGCCCCCTGATCGAGTATAACAAAGTCCCCTGATCGAGTATAACAAAATCCCCTGGTCGAGTATAACAAAGTCCCCTGATTGAGTATAACAAAGCCCCCTGATCGAGTATAACAAATTCCCTCATCGAGGATAACAAAGTCCCTGATCGAGTATAACAAAGCCCCCTAATCGAGTATGAAAAAGCTCCCTGGTCGAGTATAACAATGTCCCCTCGTCGAGTATAACAAAGTCCCATGATCGAATATAACCAAGGCTCCTTATCGAGCATAACAAAGGCCCCTGGTCGAGTATAACAAAGTCCCCTGATCGAGTATAAGAAAGTCCCCTGATCGAGTATAAAAAAGGCCCCTGATCGAGTATAACAAAGGCCCCTAATCGAGTATAACAAAGTTGCCTGATCGAGTATAACAAATTCCCGTGATCGAATATAACAAAGTTCCCTGATTGAGTATAACAAAGCCCCCTGATCGAGTATAACAAAGTCCCCTGGTCGAGTATAGCAAAGTCCCCTGATCGAATATAACAAAGCCCTCTAATCGAGTATAACAAAGTCTCCTGATTGAGTATAATAAAAAGCCCCCTGGTCGAGAATAACACCCCCTGGTCGAGTATAACAAAGTCCCTTGGTCGGGTATAACAAAGTCCCATTATCGAGCATAACATAGGTCCCTCATCGAGTATAACAAAGGCCCCTAATCGAGTATAACAAAGTCCCCTGATTGACTATGACAAATTCCCCTGGTCGAGTGCAACAAATTCCCCTGTTCGAGTATAACAAATTCCCCTCATCGTGTATAACAAAGCCCCCGGATTGAGTATAACAAAGTCCCCTGGTCGAGTATAACAAAGTCTCATTATCGAGTATAACATAGACCCTTCATCGAGTATGACAAAGGCCCCTAATCGTGTATAACAAAGTCCCCTGATCGACTATGACAAAGTCCCCTGGTCGAGTGTAACAAATTCCCCTGTTCGAATATAACAAATTCCCCTCATCGAGTATAACAAAGCCCCCGGATTGAGTATAACAAAGTCCCCTGGTCGAGTATAACAAATTACCCTGATCGAGTATAAAAAAAGCCCCTTGGTCGAGTATAACAATGTCCCCTGGTCTAGTATAACAAAGTCCCAGAATCGAGTATAACAAAGGCCCCTGATCGAGTATAACAAAGGCCTGTGGTCGAGTATAACAAAGGCCTGTGGTCGAGTATAACAAAGTCCCCTGATCGAGTATAACAAAGTCCACTGATCGAGTATAACAAACACCCCTGATCGAGTATAACAAAGTTCTCTGATCTGTATAACAAAGTCCCCTGATCGAGTGTGACAAAGTCCCCTGAACGAGTATAACAATGTCCCCTGTTCGAGTATAACACAGTTTCTAATTGAGTATAACAAAGCCCCCTCGTCGAGTATAACAAAGTCCCCTGGTCGAGTATAACAAATTCCCCTTATCGAATATAAAAAGGCCCTTGATCAAGTATAACAAAGTCCCCTGATCGAGTATAACAAAGTCCCCTGATCAAGTATAACAAAGTCCCCTGATCGCGTAAAACAAACTTCCTTGATCGAGTATAACAAAGTCCCCTGATCGACTATGACAAAGTCCCCTGATCGAGTATAACAAAGTCCCCTGTTCGAGTATAACAAAGATTCTAATTGAGTATAACAAAGCCCCCTCGTCGAGTATAACAAAGTCCCCTGGTCGAGCATAACAAAGTCCCATGATCGAGTATAACAAAGGCCCCAAATCCTAGTATAACAAAGGCCCCTGTCCAAAAAATAAGAAGGTCCCCTGATTGAGTATAACAAAGTCCCCTGATCGAGTATAACAAAGCCCGCTGATCGAGTTCAACAAAGTCACCTGATCGGGTATAAGAAAGTCCCCTGATCGAGTATAAAAAAGTACCCTTAGCGAGAATAACAAAGTCCCCTGATTGAGTATAACAAAGCCCTCTGATCGAGTATAGCAAAGCCCATGATCGAGTATAAAAAAGTCCCCTGATCGAGTATAACAAAGTCCACTTATTGAGTATAATAAAGCCCCCTGATCGAGTATAACAAAGTCCCCTGATTGAGTATAACAAAGGCACTGATCGAGTATAACAAATTCCCCAGATCGAGTATAACAAGTCCCCTGATCGAGTATAACAAAGTTCCCTGATCGAGTATAACAAAGACCCCTGATCGAGTATAACAAAGTCCCCTGGTTGAGCATAACAAAGTCCCCTGATCGAGTATAATAAGGCACTCTGATCGAGTATAACAAAGTCCCCTGGTCGAGAATAACAAAGTCCCTTGATCGAGTATAACAAAGCCCCCTCATCGAGTATAAAAAAGCCCTCTGGTCGAGTATAACAAAGTCCCATGATCGAGTATAACAAAGGCCCCGAATCGAGTATAACAAAAGCCCCTGTCCAAAAAATAACAAGGTCCCCTTATTGAGTATAACAAAGTCCCCTGATCGAGTATAACAAATTCCCCTGATCGAGTATAACAAAGTTCCCTGGTCGAGTATAACAAATCTCATGATCGAATATAACAAAGCCCCCTCGTCGAAAATAACAAAGTCCCCTGGACGAGTATACGATAGGCCTCTGGTCGAGTATAACAAATTCCCCTGATCGAGTATAACAAATTCCCCTGATCGAGTATATCAAATTCCCATGATCGAGTATAACAAAGCCCCTTGATCGAGTATGAAAAAAGCCCCCTGGTCGAGTATAACAAAGTCCCCTTGTTGAGTATAACAAAGTCCCATCAACGAGTATAACAAAGTCCCCTGGTCGAGTATAACAAAGTCCCCTGATCGAGTACAACAAAGCCCCCTCATCGAGTATAAAAAAGCCCTTTGGTCGAGTATAACAAAGTCCCATTATCGAGTGTAACAAAGGCCCCAGATCGAGCTTAACAAAGGCCCCCTAATCGAGTACAACAAAGTACCCTGATCGAGTATAACAAAGTCCCCTGATCGAGTATAACAAAGTCCCCTGGTTGAGTATAACAAAGTCCACTGATTGAGTATAACAAAGCCCCCTGATCGAGTATAACAAAGTCCCCTGATCGAGTATAACAAAATCCCCTGGTCGAGTATAACAAAGTCCCCTGATTGAGTATAAAAAGCCCCCTGATCGAGTATGAAAAAGCTCCCTGGTTGAGTATAACAATGTCCCCTGGTCGAGTATAACAAAGTCCCATGATCGAATATAACAAAGGCTCCTTATCGAACATAACAAAGGCCCCTGGTCGAGTATAACAAAGTCCCCTGATCGAGTATAAGAAAGTCCCCTGATCGAGTATAAGAAAGGCCCCTCATCGAGTATAACAAAGGCAACTAATCGAGTATAACAAAGTTGCCTGATCGAGTATAACAAAGTCCCCTGATCGAATATAACAAAGCCCTCTGATTGAGTATAACAAAGTCTCCTGATTGAGTATAATAAAAAGCCCCCTGGTCGAGTATAACAAAGTCCCTTGGTCGAGTATAACAAAGTCCCATTATCGAGTATAGCATAGGCCCCTCATCGAGTATAACAAAGGCCCCTAATCGAGTATAACAAAGTCCCCTGATCGACTATGGCAAAGTCCCCTGGACGAGTGTAACAAATTCCCCTGTTCGAGTTTAACAAATTCCCCTCATCGTGTATAACAAAGCCCCCGGATTGAGTATAACAAAGTCCCCTGGTCGAGTATAACAAAGTCCCAGTATCGAGTATAACAAAGGCCCCTGATCCAGTATAACAATGTCCCCTGATCGAGTATAACAAAGTCCACTGATCGAGTAAAACAAACACCCCTGATCGAGTATAACAAAGTTCCCTGATCGAGTATAACAAAGTCCCCTGATCGAGTATGACAAAGTTCCCTGATCGAGTATAACAAAGTCCCCTGTTCGAGTATAACAAAGTTTCTAATTGAGTATAACAAAGCCCCTTCGTCGAGTATAACAAAGTCCCCTAGTCGAGTATAACAAATTCCCCTTATCGAATATAAAAAGGCCCTTAATCATGTATAACAAAGTCCCCTAATTGAGTATAACAAAAGCCCCCTCGTCGAGTATAACAAATTCCCCTCGTAGAGTATAACAAATCCCTCTGGTCGAGTATAACAAAGTCCCCTGGTCGAGTAAAACAAAGTCCCTTTATTGAGTATAACAAAGGCCCCTGATCAAGTATAACAAAGGCCCCTGGTCGAGTATAACAAAGTCCCCTGATCGAGTATAACAAAGTCCCCTGATCGAATATAACAAAGTCCCCTGATCGAGTATAACAATGTCCCCTGATAGCATAAAACAAACTTCCCTGATCGAGTATAACAAAGTCCCCTGATCGAGTATGACAAAGTACCCTGATCGAGTATAACAAAGTCCCCTGTTCGAGTATAACAAAGATTCTAATTGAGTATAACAAAGCCCCCTCGTCGAGTATAGCAAAGTCCCCTGGTCGAGCATAACAAAGTCCCCTGATCGTGTATAACAAAGCCCCCTCATCGAGTATAAAAAAGCCCTCTGGTCGAGTATAACAAAGTCGCATGATCGAGTACAACAAAGGCCCCGAATCCTAGAATAACAAAGGCCCCTGTCCAAAAAATAACAAGGTCCCCTGATTGAGTATAACAAAGTCCCCTGATCGAGTATAACAAAGTCCGCTGATCGAGTTCAACAAAGTCACCTGATCGGGTATAACAAAGTCCCCTGTTCGAGTATAACAAAGATTCTAATCGAGTATAAAAAGTACCCTTAGCGAGAATAACAAAGTCCCCTGATTGAGTATAACAAAGCCCTCTGATCGAGTATAGCAAAGACCATGATCGAGTATAAAAAATTCCCCTGATCGAGTATAACAAAGTCCCCTTATCGAGTATAACAAAGCCCCCTGATCGAGTATAACAAAGTCCCCTGATTGAGTATAACAAAGGCACTGACCGAGTATAACAAATTCCCCAGATCGAGTATAACAAAGTCCCCTGATCGAGTATAACAAAGCCCCCTGATCGAGTATAACAAAGTCCCCTGATTGAGTATAACAAAGGCACTGATCGAGTATAACAAATTCCCCAGATCGAGTATAACAAAGTCCCATGATCGAGTATAACAAAGCCCTCTGATCGAGTATAACAAAGCCCCCTCGTCGAGTATAAAAAAGCCCTCTGGTCGAGTATAACAAAGTCCCATGATCGAGTATAACAAAGGCCCCGAATTGAGTATAGCAAAGGCCCCTGTCCAAAAAAAAACAAATTCCCCTTAACGAGTTTAACAAATTTCCCTAATTGAGTATAACAAAGCCCCCTCGTCGAGTATAAAAAAGCCCTCTGGTCGAGTATAACAAAGTCCCATTATCGAGTGTAACAAAGGCCCCTGATCGAGTATAACAAAGGCCCCCTGATCGAGTACAACAAAGTACCCTGATCGAGTATAACAAAGTCCCCTGATCGAGTAAAACAAAGTCCCCTGGTTGAGTATAACAAAGTCCACTGATTGAGTATAACAAAGCCCCCTGATCGAGTATAACAAAGTCCCCTGATCGAGTATAACAAAATCACCTGGTCGAGCATAACAAAGTCCCCTGATTGAGTATAACAAAGCCCCCTGATCGAGTATAACAAATTCCCCTGATCGAGGATAACAAAGTCCCTGATCGAGTATAACAAAGCCCCCTAATCGAGTATGAAAAAGCTTCCTGGTCGAGTATAACAATGTCTCCTGGTCGAGTATAACAAAGTCCCATGATCGAATATAACCAAGGCTCCTTATCGAGCATAACAAAGGCCCCTGGTCGAGTATAACAAAGTCTCCTGACAGAGTATAAGAAAGTCCCCTGATCGAGTATAAGAAAGGCCCCTGATCGAGTATAACAAAGGCCCCTAATCGAGTATAACAAAGTTGCCTGATCGAGTATAACAAATTCCCCTGATCGAGTATAACAAAGTTTCCTGATCGAGTATAAAAAAGCCCCCTGATCGAGTATAACAAAGTCCCCTGGTCGAGTATAACAAAGTCCCCTGTTCGAATATAACAAAGCCCTCTGATCGAGTATAACAAAGTCTCCTGATTGAGTATAATAAAGAGCCCCCTGGTCGAGTATAACAAAGTTCCTTGGTCGAGTATAACAAAGTCCCATTATCGAGTATAGCATAGGCCCCTCATCGAGTATAACAAAGGCCCCTAATCGAGTATAACAAAGTCCCCTGATCGACTATGATAAAGTCCCCTGGTCGAGTGTAACAAATTCCAGTGTTCGAGTATAACAATTTCCCCTCACCGTGTATAACAAAGCCCCCGGATTGAGTATAACAAAGTCCCCTGGTCGAGTATAACAAAGTCCCAGTATCGAGTATAACAAAGTCCCCTGTTCGAGTATAACAAAGTTTCTAATTGAGTATAACAAAGCCCCTTCGTCGAGTATAACAAAGTCCCCAAGTCGAGTATAACAAATTCCCCTTATCGAATATGAAAAGGCCCTTGATCATGTATAA
Organism: Homarus gammarus; assembly: GCA_958450375.1. Classification (NCBI taxonomy): domain Eukaryota; kingdom Metazoa; phylum Arthropoda; class Malacostraca; order Decapoda; family Nephropidae; genus Homarus; species Homarus gammarus. The sequence goes on along the minus strand of CAUDMG010003690.1, from coordinate 172 downwards.
CAAAGTCCCCTAATTGAGTATAACAAAAGCCCCCTCGTCGAGTATAACAAATTCCCCTCGTAGAGTATAACA